>JAXBDA010005302.1:0-25067 GCA_036023075.1 Gaultheria prostrata
CCACTAACTTAAAAAATTAAAAAATCAATTTATTCCAATTCTCAAGACAAATTATTCTCTCATAATACATCACATAAAAAGTCGTGAAAAGCCAAAAAATCAATAAACCATCTTTAGTGAAACATCCCCTTAGTAGTAAACGAGCCAATCTCAACACTCTAAAGTTCGATTCATTTTTATAGGCTCGACTCGTTTAGTACATGAATCGAGTTTGACTACGTGATTAATTGGTGGGCACAAACAAAACAAAATACTAATAAAAAATTAGAGACACACATCCATAAAATCAATATATTGACTACGTTGCCTATATTTATAGTAGGAAAAAAAATAGAAAATGATACGAAATAGGAGAAATGAAGGGGGTGAGGGAGAACGTTGGCACAAAAAATTTGAGAATGGAGAGAGGTTAGAACTTTCCCGCGACGCTAAATTTCATATATTTTGCAGGATCAGTTTTAAGGGAAAGTGAGTCCTGGTGGAAAAATTATTTTCCAGGATCCTATCACTTTCCTGGTAACTGAACACTCCAAACTATGTGGGAAAATTAACTTTCTCTTCCTTTCCCATACTTTCTTGACAATTGAACGGGACCATAAAGTTTGAACTATTTTCAAAACAAATTTTTTTCCATTGGATAAAAGCGTTGAATTGGCTATCGGGGGTATTTGGGAAACTCATTTTTAGGTTTTTGTTTTCAACTTTTTGACTTTTTAGATTATAGTCAAAATGTATTTTAAATTTGGCAGTGTTTGAGATAAATGTGCATAATGTATTTTGCATCAAGAGCAGTGTTTCAAAGATAAGTTCCGAGAAACATTTTGTAGGTAATTTGTTAATCAAAATACAAAAAGTGAAAAATGAGAAGTCAAAAAGTTCATCTCAGCCTACTTTTGTCTTCTTTTCTCTAATGTCAAAAAATCAAAACACATTCTCACATAATACATTTTCCATTTTCCAGTCAGACAACCAAAAACCAATAATACCAAAATGAAAAGTAGAAAAAGAAGCGTCCAAACAAGCCCGACGATGAATTACATATTTAAGGTGATCACGTATCTTGCATTTCGTTACTTCTTTTAGTCTAATTAAACACTCATATATATGCATAATCTTATTGGTACGGATGTAAACGAACCAAGTTGCTCTCGGTTCGTTAAGGCTCGGTTAGACTCGTTTGGTAATCGAGCCGAGATTTGAGCTTGAGTTTTAGGTTCATTTAATAAAATAGCTCAGTAAATCTCAGCTCATTTCGTAAAAGCTTGGTTTGTTTATATAGACTCAACTTATTTAAGAAGATTTGTTAAGTAAATTACTTTGGTTCGACTCGTTTACGACATCGACTTTTGGTTTGTGTACCTTAAAGAGCCGAGCTCAAACTGTACTAAACTCGATTCGGCTTGGCTCATTTACACCCCTACCTCTGCCTCTACCTACTTATTGGTGTTATACAAACAATATCACGACAGCATGATGGAATAATATTTTCTATTGGGTTTATGGTCCCCTAATGACAAAGCTGGACCCATCCAACCTTATTAGAAAACCCCTTGCACCACATATACGCCCAAAACTTGGATTCGGGGTTTGTAAAGAGCCCAGGTAGTACACTAGTAATTTACTCAACACGATTCCATCCGAGTAACTGAAATCGTAAATAAAGCAAGCACCCCAGATACAGAAGAAGGAAACAAGAGATCTACCCTGCGCCCAAACCCCTTCACCAATAAATTCAGCAAAATTATTTCCAACAACTTCTTCGTCTCTCTGTGTCGTCGTCACCTCAAAAATCGATTACTCTCACCTCTCCTTGTCTAAAATCCCCACCCCCCCCCCCCCCCCTCCCCCGAGATCTCTCACAATTTCGGACCCAAAATCGCGAATTTGTAGAGAGGGAGGGAGAGAGGGGAATTTGTCGGGTGATTGGATGATGTGGAGTTCAATCGCGAATTTGAAAGAAAACATCCACAAAATCGCGCTCGACGTTCACGACGATGTTGATGGTGACGAAGCGCTCGAGATCTACAATTCGCCGGATCGAAACGGTCATCTCTCCACCGACCGTCGATTCTCTAACAGTTACGCGCAGTCGCATTCTCCCCTCGCCAATGGATTCGATTCCCCTTACCATTCCGAGGTACTATTCCCTTGTCTTTAGGTTTGGATATAGTATCTATTAAACGTCTTTGTGAATTTTGCTTGATGTTATTGAATCTCATTCTTTTCTTTGCTATGAGTTGTATGCTTCAGTTATTGAGGGATACAGCTTTGGTTTGTGTACAAATTTGTGAATTTGGTAGTACAACTCCCTATGCTACTGAAAAATAGCGAGCTATGTGAAGTCTGATACTAAGTCACATAATTGGACACGTGCGTGAAAAAAACATTCCCAAATGCTAAAATTTGCGAGGGTGAGTATTGAGAGCGCTAGTGCAGAGCGAGTATTGAGAGTGGAGGGTCCTACATTCCTACTTAATGATTATGTCACTAAGGTCTTCTATCAAAGGCAGTGATGCACACAGGAAACAAGGAAAATGAAGTAAAATACCTGCATTAGATGAGAGTTAGAGTTATAACAAAAACAGGAAGAGAAATCTGCCTAATTTTAGCGAACAGTCAGTACAAACTAATAAATGTTGTGCCCGTTCAATGCACGGGGAATGAAAATACCTCAATGTGAACCCGTTCTTTTTTTCTACTATCCCGTGCATCAAACAGGTTGTAGAACGCAAGTAGCCTTTCATTCATGATGGGAAAAGATTGGAAACAAGTTTGGGCGGCATGTAATGATGGAAAGGCACCTAGTTATGGCAACCTAGAGAAATTGAGGCATGAAAGAGCTTGAAGCTATCTATATCTGCGTGTTCATTAGATTAAGAAAAAAAAAACATCAAAACATGAAGATTGAAAGAAGAATAAAACATAAACTAAACTCGGGAAGCAGTCATTACAAACAAAACTGAGGCAAACAATTTGTAAAGAGTCTGAGTATCAAGATTTTAAAACCTTGAATGCAAAATGCATTTTGGTTTGCAATCATTTCTCCTTTTCATTTATGTTGCTATTCAAGTGTTCCGTAGGAAATGGGACTAGGAGAATTTCAAATAAGATGAAGAGTGGGGACGTGGGAGAGAAGTACGGGAATGGTGGGTGGATTATAACACGTGTCTTGCAATTGATTTTTAACATTTTCAAACATTTCAGAAAATTCCACAATTCTAGAAAATTCGGAATATCCATTTGGAGACTTCTCAAACAACACCACATTTGCAATAGAGGATGAATAGATAACTGTCTCATAACTCTAGAGTCTAGAGTCGAGACAAGATAGCCAAAAACAGACTCGTACCACGAGTCTTCTACATCTTCTATCCAATGGGGCACTGAGCTGGGTAGCTCTGCCAATTGACTTGGGTGTGGACCGGTGCGGATTGGGACGTGTTCCTTTGGAAAACTTGTCCGCATGTTGAGGAATGCAGGTTGCAGGGCAAGGCTATGCACGCCACGGCATGAAACGGGCATGCGATGGCATGTCTTTCCAAGACATTGCATGCCTTCTTTTCAAGACATTGCATGCCAAGGCTTACTTATGCTGGCCGATCTGGACGGAAGACATGTGGGGTGTTTGGCTGGGGCAGCATGGTGACTTTCTTGTTGTGGTTATTTAAGGTTGCAACCTCGTAATTAACCATTCTGACGAATAAGAGATTGTCTCAAACTACTTTTAGATATTGTAGAGTAGATATTTATCACTGTGAGGCTCGGGCTTCACCAAGACCTTTGCCCATCTAGTCCAGATCAAGGTTCTGTTAGATTTATGTATGTTAGTCCAGCCTGTCCAAATGCGGCTGCTCGAGCCCTCTCTAAGTTTGGATCCAGGTTTACTACTTCGGATTCATTGGCTGTAATGCCTAGTTCCTCTTGAGTGCTAGTATGACTTTTTATTGATTTCGAAATTCTTGCGTGAATGCTATCAGCTTTTCCTATTTCTGTTGTTGCAGATTGAGCAGTACAAAGAAGAAATCCAGAGGCTTCAGGAGTCTGAGTCGGAAATCAAGGCGTTATCAGTTAATTATGCAGCTTTATTGAAGGAAAAAGAGGTATTTATTTGTTTTGGGCTGGTTTCCTTTGTTGCTTTGATTTTTCTTTTGATAGCTAGGTTGTCGAAAGTTTCCCTTTTGGACAACAAGGTTTTTTAGTTAAATCTGGGCCTGAAAAACTAAAGACATCTGTAGGTGTTACTTAGGTCCGGCATTTAAATCCTCTATTTATGACTCAAAAGCGCTTGTAACATTTTTTCCTGGCACATGTTTCTAGGCTATAATTGAGACCACTCTGGTTCGCAAATGTCTCATGGAGATGGTTCCATGTTTTGAATGGAGTATTGTCAAATTAGGGGCAAGTAGAATCATTTTACCTGTTAAAAAATAATCAATTCTACCAGGAGCCTTAATAGGGCTGTGGAGGAATGGTTTGTACTTTACTGTGATTGCTGATTGGAGTGTTGGTTATGCAGCTCTGTTGCACAACTAGCCACCTATCTGGTTTGGTCCTTTCAGTTGACCAATTAAGGCAGAGAATCAAGCATAATATCCTGAATGAAACTGGAATATTTGGATTTTTTTTTATGAGCCTTTGAAAAGTTTTAGGTTCTATTTATGTTTGACAGGATTGGATTTTAAGATTGAACAAGGAAAATGGCTTGTTGAGACGAAATCTGGAATCAACAAATGGTGCTCTAAATTCACCTAGAAATGAGAGTTTCAAGACATCGACAAATAGCCCGAATGGTGTCAAGGTATCAAGCTTTATTCAAATTTATTCTACTTTGAGTCCTTGACATCTAGATGTCTCTCTTAGATTCTACCCGTTGTATTATGAATATTATCTTTTGTATGGATGATGGAAGTTTAAACCCCAGACGATTACGTGGCTAAATAATGTTTTGTTGACATGATTGCTGCTATTTATACTTTGCTGCCCCGTCCCTTTAGAGACACCCCAACACCTTAGGTTGCGTTCTCCCAACAAAGGATAAAGTTCAAGTCTACCTAATCTGCCCATCACAAAAAAGAAAAAAAGGCAGGGGTGTGAGAGAGAGAGAGAGCCCATTATGGTAGAAGTATGATCGGATTTGTTTCATCTTTTTCTTCGGTTTAAATTTTGCAAATACAAATTTCCATATTTGAATTGGGTATTGGCTGATCTTGTCGGGGATTTGTCCAGGGGAGTACTGATCAGTCACCTAATCGGCAGCAGAAAGCCTTTGTAAAAAATCGATCCGTGGGCAACCGTACAAACAATGGCTTCGTCACCAAACATGATGAACTAAGCAATGGGATTGCACAATCTATCCAACCTGATAGTACTCAAACTAGGATAGAATCAAAACATTCTGATATCCAGGGCAATGAGAAGGTAATGATGCCTTTGTTCTATTCTGCTTCTGGGACTTCATGTCTTGCTCGGGATCTAGTTTGACTGGTTTTATGCTGAATGTATGGACACCAACTATTTTTTGGTGTAGATTGGGTATCGATCTTGTAATTCCAAATTGAATTTGTGGCTAATCTGATAAAGTTCCCATGGTTGCTGATCTAATTTAAAATTTTTGATTGTTAAAGTCTTCTTGCCTCTTTTAAAGCCCATAATATGGTATTGTTTTGGTTTTCATGGTCCATAATAATTGATTTTGACGGCAGATATATGAATGCCTTCTAGGATCTTGCAGATCTGTTAGAAGAGAAAAACAGGTCTCTGGCAGCGATTCAAGCAACTCATGAGTCGCAATTAAAAAGCTTACGGCTGGAACTTGAGAAAGAACGTGGCAAATCAGCAAATATACAGATAAAGTTACAAGGTATTGCCTTGCCCTTTCAGGCTAACGGAAATATCACATTAGGTCTACTTAAATTTCTCGACTGATCCTCATTTTCATTCCTAGAGGAACAGAAGTTGAACGGATCCTTTCAGGAGGAGCTGAATTTATTAAAAGTAGACAAGAACAAAGTAAGTTCTGGATTGTGTACCTTTCAGTTATAATTGATGTGTATTTCTGCCCACAGAAGTTATAAAGTTTATCATAAATTAGTTTTGCTCTTTCATGTTGGTATTTGAAAAGGTTTTGTTAAATATTTGTTTAAAGGTTTTCTTTAATATTTGTTATAATTGTTTGTTTGGGCGAGACAATAACCTCGTAATGCAAGTTTTTTGGTTTTTCTATACTCCCTCCGCCCACAACTTTAGTCCCTTTTGGAGTTCTAACTTGTTAAGGGGACTCACATTTAATGCACTTCAAGTTAAACCAAATGATTTTTATTTGCAGTATTTCCCCTCGATCCCATCTTTCTAAAGTGTTAACTGTTAACACACATTTGTAAGGATACTTTTTTGAAAAACTACAAAGATATCGTCTTTGACCTTTTACAGTGGACATGTATTTTGGGATATCACGGAATGGAGAGGACCTAAAACAAGTACAGAGGAAGTAAATAACATCCTAATATTAAGTTTTATCTCTGATGGCAGGCTAAGTTTTTCATCTTGTCTCACTTGTAAAGTTATCTGACCTATGAATTTTCATGTTCCTCGTGGGCTGGAAAATCTTGGGTTAGAGGTGAAGATCCTTGAAACGATTCTGAAATTACTTATAAGCTATGTGACATGGTCTCTTCAAAATAAATCTAAGACCCATGTCGAACACTGGCACTTGGACAAGGGTTTGGATATCTCTCCGGTACTTCTCATCAAGCTGTTGTTGTGAAACAGTATTTAGACCAACTGTTTTTGTATATTTTGTCCCATAATTTCTATAAAGAGGTGAAGTGGACGAAAAAATGATTATAGTTCTCGGAATGTATTGAATTCTGCCAACTAGTCATTATAATCAACTTTGTGTATCCTTTAGGGATTGATTGTCTGAGTCATATTTATGCAACCCCAACCACCACCCGTATGTGGGAGTCTGTGTAACTTACCAGTGACCATAACTTCTTTGGCAGTTACTATTTGCCTTGCAAATAAGAAGTGAAAACTTAATGGATTTACTGTTAAACTGATACAATTATTAAACTCTCGAGGGGTTAACCTATGCTCTGTCAACAAATAAGCTTTTCTGCAGCCTGCTGTAAAATTATGCTGGGAATTTTGGTCATGCCTTTGTAGAATATGAGTATGAAGTTACAAAAATGACATGATTTGTTCTCTGCATTAGCAACATTTGTGTGTGCGTTTTTTCTTGTGATTCATCCGATACATCTTTTATCATAACCAAGGAGTATTGATTGTATGAATGTAGAACTGCTCTCAAGAATGTATAGCTGGTTTGAATTTTCATTTTCTTTCTGTGCTTCAATGTTGTTGTGATCGGAGTAACTATAGTTCTGCAAATTTTCATTGATTCTCGCAGCTTGACCTTACTCTTTTCTTATCTCTCTCCCGTGTCCCTCCCCCTTCCCGTTGGCATTGTCTCTTCTTGTAGACCAATGGGGAAATGAATGAAATTCGTGATGAATTGAACCAGAAAATAGCAGAAGTAAGACGGCTGCAAATGGAGTTGAATAAAAGGGAGAATGCACAAGCAGATGGTATTACTGACGGTTTGAAAAGAGTAATTGCATCTCTAGAGAAGGAAAACAATGATCTTAAGGTTTGTATGCCACTATATTTTTTACTTTTCCAGAAAAGTTTTCATGCTTAAATTAAAAAATGGATTTATGAGGGTGAATTTAGCATTGCTTGCAATCTTGTTCCTTGAGCCCATTTTATCGTATGAGGCTGAAATTAACATCGTTAGCGATCTTGCTTCTTGAACTTGTTCTAATTTTCTCTCATTTTTTATAGAAGGAGAAGGTTGAACTTCAAGCTGCCTTGAAAACAGCGAGCAACTCCTCAGGACATAAATCTGCGCCTGATGCTCAAGAAAATTCAAATAAGCAGTCAAATACTTCGAATGAGGTATGTTTAGTATAGTTTGGGAACATTATACCTTACACTTGGTGGTTGACGAAGTTTTGCAATTTCTTCATTATCCCAATGATCGTTTTTCATGCAAAATATCCAGTCACTGGAAAGCTTTCCTGGAAAAGATAAGATGGAACAATCGATGCAGAAACTGGAGAAAGATTTGAAGGAGGCTCGACACCAAAGGGACAAAGCATTACAAGAACTGAACCGCCTTAAGAAGCATTTGTTAGATAAGGTTGCATATTGTTTTGTTCACAATGTTCTACTGAGCATGATCTTCTTTTTTACACAACTTTGACCCCCTTTTTGTAAGAGGAAAGATAACGATAGATACAAAGATCCAGAAAACCTTTGCTAGTATACATAATTCCTAAATTTCCGGAATTTTATGAAGTGTCTGGATGCCACTATATTTTTTTCCGATTACATACTTGGTAATTAATTTGATGTATGATTTGAACCTGTCATTAGAGTGATGCACCTTTTCCTGGGTTTATGAATGTTTCAGCTTGGTTCTCCCTTAGACTAAATGATGGTATCAGTTTTCTTGATCCTAGAATCAGTATTGTGTTTTATGTCAATTGTCAAGTCATAGATTCTAGTGTGGATCATTCCATCTCAACTGTACTTATATTTTTAAATCTTCTGCAATCAAACTGAAAACGGTTTCTCTTGCTGCACTACTGTATAGGAATCTGAAGAATCAGAAAAGATGGATGAAGACAATAAAATCATTGAAGAACTACGAGAAAAGAATGAGTATCAGAAACAACAAATGCTACATTTGCAGAAAGCTCTGAAGCAGGCAATTGCAAGTCAAGATGAAGTTAAGATAGCGAATAACAACGAGCTTCAAAAGCACAGAGAGATCATTGATGACCTAAATAGAAAGCTGGCAAGCTGTATCACTACGATAGATGCCAAAAATGTTGAACTTCTAAATCTTCAAACTGCTTTAGGCCAGTACTATGCTGAAATTGAAGCTAAGGTAAACGACGTCTCTTGTCTTATTTGCTATGCTAAGCATTCTGGGCAGACTAGACCCATCCAATCTTCAAATTACTGTTTTTATTTAAATTCTCTTTAATCTAATCAGGAACATTTGGAAGGAGATCTGGCACATGCAAGAGAAGAATCAGTGAAACTTGCTGAGCTTTTGAAGGTGTAGCACTTACACTTTTCAAAGTTAATGATTTTGCTTTAGGAACTCCTGCATTTGCTTTAGAATTCTATCAAATTACTATGTTCTTGCCCTTTCATAACAGAAATCCATCGTGATTTCTTTTTTATTTGTCTGCAGTAGAACTTATAATGTAGCCTGACGTTCATTTTTATTGCTAATGTCAGCAATGATTTTAATTGACTCACCTAACCAGATTTCTCACCCCATTTTCAAATGGCATTCAAGTTTCATTATCTGTAGGTTTTTACCATCTGATTCGAAATAATTATAAGATGTTGAATGGTAAGCGTTCCGCCCCATATCGTTGATTCATTACCCGTAATTGTGCCTTCTAAAGTTTAAAAAATTGCTGAAATTTGTTCACAGAAGTACATTATCTTTTGATCTGATTGAGGCATGACTAGCGAAAATGTATTTCTGTGTCTGAGATTACAACCGTAGCAATTATTTTGATAAATGTGAATCTGAATTCCTTAGTTTCTTGGGTGTCAAATTGTCTTTGCTTTCACCAGGGTGCACATGAACAGTCAGAGATATCAAGGAAAGAGAAGGAAGGTATCTTGGAAAAACTTTCACAAGCTGAAAGGATGGTAGCAGAAGGAAGAAACAGAGTAAATAAGCTTGAAGAGGACAATGCGAAACTGCGTCGTGCTCTTGAGCAGAACATGTCGCGAATTAATAGGATGTCAATGGACTCAGATTATTTTGTCGACCGGTTAGCCTCTACGAATTCTGATTTGATATTTTGAATGTCATAGTCTGCTTTCATTGGTTAGGAATTTAAAGGTACCATCTAATTTGCATGATCTCTTCCTACATTTGTGCCTCGCTGCCTCCAGAGTCCATAACTCTTAGGCACAGTCATTCTCTGGCTGAGCGTTCCAGGCTTCCAGCAGCGCACTGTTCAGTTGATCCTGCCATGCCACTATTAGATTTGAAGTATGTTTTGCCTAGTGTCTGATTGAAGGCACTGGGTCCTGTTCATGTTCCAATATAATTAGATTAAGGCATGCAACTCAATTTTCAACAGCCACTCTATTTTCATGGTTTCGTTGGCTGCAGTTATAATGGGCATCCTGTACCCTCTTTGCCCATCTTAGATGATGCTTCTTGTCCATTTTTTAAAGTCGTATCGTAGGTCATATTTTATTGCATTTTTCTTTGGTGAAATACCGTGTACAAGATGTTCCCGTAGGGAAGATTACAGCGGCTTCATTGCATTCCCCCGATAAATAGACTAGAGTTCAAGTCTCCTTAACTTGCCTGTCAGAAAAGGGTACCAAACTTCGTTGAATTTGGCTTTTAGATGTTTAGTTGGTAAATTGAAGTTGTCATTTTATTGAAACTGCAAGTTTGTATTGACAAATGAATGGCATTTTGGCAGGCGAATAGTGATCAAGTTATTGGTGACCTACTTCCAGAGAAACCACAGCAAAGAGGTATCATTTTGCGACAATCTTCAATCTTCAACCATACACTTAAGGAGAATATAGTAACAGAGGCAGCAGTTTTCCTTGTGGCACACTTACCAACACACTTGTGCATAAGCTGGTTGGTTTATTAGTGGGCCCAAACACACTAGTTTATTGCTAAGTATAATTTTTTCTCCCCAAAAGTATTAGAGGATGTCAATTAGCCGTGAAAGGGTCTTTTCCCATTCAATTGCAATGTTACGCTAAAGTGATAGCACCTTACTGACCTATTTGTGGCTGAATTGGTCTATTCTCATTCTAGTTTCTTCAATAATATGTACACTACTGTTATGGGCACAGATGATGCATAGGAGATTAAATTTCCATCATCGCTGCTTCCCCCTTTCTATTTAGAGCACCTACTCTGTTCAAACTTTTCCATTTGCCCTGCTTATGCACTGATTAACAAACTGGTGATGCCAGGTTCTGGATCTTATGGTCCGCATGTTAGGATTTTCCGATGAAGATAAGCAGAGGATAGGTGTTGCTCAGCAAGGTACCAGTAAAGGTGTTGTACGCGGCGTTCTGGGTCTTCCAGGCCGGCTCGTTGGTGGCATCCTGAGTGGTGGTTCGGCTGAAGCAAATGCAAACATGGCATCTGAAAACCAGGTTCCAATCTCTTCTTTAATGATTAAACCCTTTTTGATATATATCCGTTTGTTCTGCTAGCAATTGTTTTGGTTTCTGTTCCTAACAGTGTCGGTCGCCTTGTTGTAAGCTCGGAGTTTCTTTGAGTGATAAAATAACCTATGAGAGTTCGCCATTTTTTGGACTATGCAGTTGGTATCAACAGCTGTAGTATGTATTAAACGTGCACAGAGTGAAATCCCGTACCTTTTTCGTTGTCAGCAAACCCCTCTGCAGAAATCCCTACACAACTAATTGTTTCTTCGTGTTTACCACTAACTTAGGTCCTAGAGTGACATTTCTCTAAGTTGACAATTGCACACCTTTGCTCACAATAATCTGATGAGCAATGTCGTATGGGATTGTTTCTACTGTCGCCTGTATTTATTGCCACTACTCATTCTATGTAAGACTAATGCAGTATGCATTCGTGCTGCTGCTTTTCTCTCAGTCCTTCGCAGATCTTTGGGTTGATTTCCTTCTCAAAGAAACAGAAGAAAGAGAGAAGAGGGAATCGGCAGAAGCCCCCAATGCATCCAAGGGAGATCAGCACAATAGAAGTCCAAGCGATACAGTGGCTGCTTCACCGGTGCTTGATCCGGGAGCAAATGCTGCTTCTACTTTCTCAAGGTTAAACCCATCCCTGAACCACAACAGCCCCATTTTGTCGCGTGGAAACATACTGCAGTCTGAACAATCAGAATCGGAGTTTTCAACAGTTCCTCTTAATTCCGCAGAGCGCACGTCTCAGGTCTCGAGACTGCTTCCGAGATACTGACACCGCGTTAGATTTTGTTACTAATTAAAGTATCAGCTTCTCTTTTTGTTGTTGTCATAGTTGGTGCAAGCGGCGGGTTCATTTGTTTATTCATTTTTACTCGAAGGGGTGGGTTGCTTGTTATTGTTGTTTCAATAGGTCATCATTATACAAATGGTAAATAAAATCTGTAGATTCATATTCTGGAGGAGACATAAGAGTTTGTTTTTGTACATGAAGAAGATTTCTTCCCTGAAGTTTCAATTTTATCGAATGTTCCGGAGGAGACCTTTCTTCCCGGAAGTGAGATAGACCACTACTGGTCAAAAGTGTTTTCAATGGTCTGGATTCGAAGATGCTTTATTGCTGGTTAAAGTATTTTATAACCGGTAATCAAGTTTTAGTAAATCCAGACTATTAATTTTTGAGATAGACGGTTGTGATTGGGCTGCACCATCCTCTTCCAAGACGAGATAAGAAAAAAAAAAACTTCGGTACATCGGTTTCAATGATTGCGATTCATTCAGCATTGGTCAGACCAATTCCTGTATGCATACCAAATTCATGGTACAGACCAGAGATTGCGAATCATTCTAAGATTGCATTTCGTGATTTTTTTTTTTTTTTTTAAAACGTCAATCTATATAAACAACGACTAAGACATATCTTTGGACAAAATAAACTCCAAATTGGGCGGAATCCAACCCATAGAAATAAAGCAATTTCTAACTAAACAAGTAGAAGCAATCCAATGTGCAGCCTTGTTACACTCCCTTCGGCACCATCTGAAAATCCAGTGTCTTTTTTGGAAGCCCAAAATCTGATATCTTCCACCAAAGCTTCAATTTCCCAAGGACACTCCATTTCGTGATTTTAATATTCAACCTTGAAATCCATCGCGTTCAACATATCCAAATCAGCCAAAAAAGAGAGAAAAATACAACGCCATAATAGATTAAAAGAAATCCAATACATAATCCTTTCGCTTATTAGAATATCAACATCATCAATTAATTAATTAATTAATTATTACAACCCAGAAATTGAAACCAAAACCAATACGAAAATAGTGATATATCCAAAAAGACCAATGAAACAGAGAACTCTCAGTCGTCGCAATCCCAATCCTGAACCACCCCAGTACTAGTCAAATTAATCTCCATTACACAGTTCATCTCAGCCCCCTTCCTCTTCTTCATAATCTGAAATTGTATCCCCCACATCTTCACCAAATGCACTTTACCCCTCAATGCAGCCTTACTTTCGAGGACCAAAATCCTGGAACTCATATCGCCACTCAACGCGGCAGAGCTAACCCTCACGGCAACCACCACCCTCTCCGTCTCCGTATCCCTCGCCTCGGCTTTTCCATTCGAAATGATACCTTCCCCAACCGTCACGCCACCCTGGCTAATATTCATAGCCGTTCTCTCATATCTGTAATCACCAAAATTCTTGTTCTTTATTTTCAGTTGGGTAATGAGGGTCATGTTGTACGACGAAGAGCCCACACTCAGGCCTTCAACGGCGGCCGAAGTGATTTCCACTTCCGGTGATTTTGCGCGCATCACGACTAGTGCAAAGACAAGGATTACGACTACTTGGAATACCGCAAATGCTGCAATGTATACAAATAGCCTTTGCCTCTTTTTCTTCCTTCGAATTTCATCCTCGTGTGACGTGGCAGATTCGAATTCGCCAGTGCTGCGGGGGTACAGGTTAACCGGGACAAATGGGGTTGCACCCTTTTCGTCCATTTTATGGATGAGATGTTGGAAGTTGGTTTGTGAATTGTAACAAAGGGAGCTGAGAGAATTTGAGATTGGCAAAAAAATGTAAATGGGCTTTAGGTATATATATATAGTGAAAATGGATCCTCTCCGGTCCAATTTTTAGACGGGAAGAGACAGTTCTCATTTACAGCGTATATTTACTATAATTAATGGTTCGAATTTGCTAATCAACTTTTACTGGCCGGAGTTGATTAGCAAATACGAACCATTAATTTTACTAATGTACGGTGTAGATGAGAACTGTCTCATCCAGTCCAAATGTTGAACTAGAGAGGATCCGGACCGGACCGGACCCATATGCAGCGTTCGTCAAAAGATGACACAACGTGTTGAATTGTATGTTTTCTTTGGTAAAACTTAAGTGTCCGTGTATAGGTTAGTAATTTACACGTGCCCCAGAGAAGCTTCTGATGATGGGTGTATATTGCAGACTTTTTGCAAGGGAGATTTGAGGAGTAATTATTCAATATATTCGGAGTATAGTTATACGGTGCTCTGTATGATTTCACCGTTACATATTTATGTGAGATCCATACACTTAGTCATGAATTCTACAAAAATGTATAGTGTTGGAGTGTAATGGAGCCCCGGTGACCGTGTTCCGGGATCACAGAATAATTAGACCGATTTGAGGCCATGCATGTAGTTGCCTGGTTGCTTCCTATTTAAAGAATCATTCAAGTAATACAATCAACGTTTGGAAAACGAATTTTTATGGTCTCTAGAAACCTACAAGTTCATTCATACTAGTATTAGTTATGTTTGATCGTGGCCAAATTTGAGGATCTAGGAGAGAGAAAGTGTCAAGAGATTATTATGTCGCAGGGCTACTAAGGAAAATGTCATTATCCCGAAAAAATATTCCGAATACTATAATCTGGACTATTGATTTCTTTTTCGGGATAGTTTTCTGGGGTACCTAGCATTGTCGGTAAAATATATATCACGGAATATGATCTGTCGACTCTTGAGCTCTCCAATGGTATGTTAAGCTTTTTTTTTTTTGATAATAAGATGTTCGGGCTAGCTTACGCGCACCCCGACATTTTGTTATTTAACGTTTTGAATATGGGACTATTATATACAATCTCTGTCTGGATTTGTTAGTCCGTTTTGGGGATTCTAACTTTTTTTCCATTATCTTTTGAGTTTATTCATTTTCCCATATTTTATCCTTTAACTTTTGAAAATGAACAAAAATTTTGAAACATGAAAAAAATATATTTATATACAAATAAATCCGGACGGAGGGAGGTAGTAGTATTTTGAAACATCCCCAAATGGGATAGTAGACTACAGTATATACTACTACTATTAAGAAACGGAGGAGAGTACATAAATTATATGCTGTACAAGTACAAATCATCATTATTTATTTATTTATTTTGGCAATGTACATAGACTTATTTTAATTTAGTGCTTGAAATTTATTTATTCTCCGATCTTATTCTTATTGAACAATACTCTCTCCGTCCCGGAAAGTTAGACACTTTCACTATTCCAGCCCTATGAAAAAATTGTCTATATCTTTAAATCCGTAATGTTTTATATAAGCAATATGGATCTCGTTTGATAGATTTCAATTAGTTCTTTTAAACAAAGTTTTGAAAATCACATAAAACATTATGAATTGAAAGATATATGCAATTTAGAAATGACACACAGTCTCAAAAATGTCTAACTTTAGGGGACGGAGGGAGTATTGTTTACACAAACCAGCCATTTTTTAGTATTTTTTAGAACGGCCACAGAGACTAGCCATCTTTTTTATCCCGTCTAGGCCTTTGCTGGCAGTTTCCAGTACCCCATGGACAAGGGTGTAAGTAGTATCATGGCGTGGCAACAATTTGAGTCTCCACCAAGCATCCGCAGCTCCAAAAATATCCTTGTTGCACTCGTAGAGATCTAACGCGATGACGACCATGTCGTAGCCTTCCGTTGTCTTATCCTTGAGAACGGGCAAGCAATATTCTCTCAAAACTTGGGAAACCTTCCTCGACACTTCAAACTTTACCGCATCATATGAATGTTCTCCCAATCCGGGAACGCTGAAGACAATATGCAATTCCACTTTACAGTGTACCACCTGGTTAGCAACAAGTCCAATGAAGATGTATAATAGCTATAGTCAAATGCCAACTTTTAGTATCGAAAATTGGTTAAAAGGTGAGTAACTAACTTTTTGTGTTAAATTTTGGCACCTCCTCTCCAGTGGGGGGTTCTAAAATAGAACCAAAGAGTTCCAAATTTTAACTGATTTTTACCTCCACCTCATTTTTACTAATTTCTCAATTCAACGACTGCTCAACTACGCATGTCTAACATATTTTGAGTTCGCGTGATTAAAATTTTATTTGATTTGATTTTTAAATTTTCAACTTGCGTCCAAAATTTGATTGAAAGTTATTTTAGGGTCCGGACAAATATTTTGGGACAGAGGGAATACCCAAAATCTCAACCTCCATTCCCAACCCCCATTCTAAACCACCATTCTAAACTCACATTTCAACCCTCATCCTCAACCACCTTTTCAAACCCCATTCCAACCCTCATCTGAACCACCATTTCAAGCCCCGTTCTCACCCTCAACCCTCATCCCAACCACCATTTCAACCCCCGTTCTCACCCCCAACTCCCATTCTTACCCCCATGTATAAATGCCAGTAAGACTTGAAACTATCATCACCACTACCTTTTGCTCATCTCTCTATCACCACTAAAATTTCTTTTCCAAACTATTATCATGAGCAGCTTGAAGCAAAGGGTTTTGAGGGGAGAGTTTGACGCATCTTCCTCTGATGACGACGATACTGAAATGGCAGTACAAAAAAATACAAAGAAGACGTAACCCAGAAGGGGGTCATGTTGGTTCTACAAGCGGTCGAGCTTGGATCCCTCGTGATAGAGTTGGTGCCGACCAGCGAATCAATGTTGAATACTTCTCTGAGAATCCAGTCTATGGCGAAAACTTCTTTCGCCTACGTTTTCGAAATGAATCAACCCTTGTTTGAGAGGATCTTAAGTCAACTCCAACAACACGACGATTATTTCGTCCAAAGCAATGATGCAAGGGGAGTACCAGGTCTAAGCGGTATTCAAAAGATGACTGCAGCAATGAGGATGCTTGCATATGGGATGCCTGCTAATTCTGTCGATGAATATAAAAAAATAGGAAGAAAAAATTGTTTGCGAGGAAGCAAGAGGGAGCCCGAAAGGATGTTGAAAGGGCATTTGGTGTACTTCAAACACGTTTTGCAATTGTGAAAGGGCATGCATGCTTCTGGGATGCAGAAGATCTGTACTATATCATGAAGACTTGTGCACCTTGTTTGGAAGGGTTTTTGAGAATCGGTTCTCAAAACCCTTGAAAACCCTTGTTGAAAACCCAAATGGATTTTTGAGAACCGGTTTTCAAAACCCTTCAAAAAAACAAAGGGCAGAAAACCCATTGGGGAAACCGAACAAGGGAGGGTTTTCGAAACCCGGTTCCGAAAACCCAAACGAACAAGCCCGTATTATTTTGCATAACATGATAATCGAAGACCAACGTGGTATCGATATAGATCATGAAATCAATGAACTTCTTCGTGAAAGGCCAATTGAGGTTAGTAATTTACATGTACCCCAGAGAAGCTTCTGATGATGGGTGTATATTGCAGACTTTTTGCAAGGGAGATTTGAGGAGTAATTATTCAATAATTTCGGAGCACAGTTATATGGTGCTTCGTATGATTTCAGTGCTATATATTTATGTGAAATTCTTACACTTAGTCATGAACCCCACAAAAATGTATAGTGTTGGAGTGTAATGGAGCACCTATGACCGTGTTACTTAATCACAAAATAATTAGACCGATTTGAGGCCATGCATGTAGTTGCCTGCTTGCTTCCTAATAAAAGAATCATTCAAAATCAAGGTTTGGAAAACGAATATTCATGAACCTACAAGTTTCACCCATACTATTAGTCATGTTTGACCGTGACCAAATTTGAGGATCTAGGTGAGAGAAAGTGTCACGAGATTATTAAGTCGCAGGGCTACTATGGAAAATGTTAAGTATCACAAAAAAAATTACTCCGAAAGTGAAATCAGTAGCTTCGATAAACATCCCCAAGTGAATCTGAACCGTTGATTTCACATTCGTGATAGTTTTCCGGGGTACCTAGCATTGCTAGCTGGTCTAATAAATGTCACGGAATCTGTTGACTCAGAGACGGAACCGGTATCTCTCTCTCTCTCCCCTTACTTTTCTCTCTCTTCTCTGTCCCCAGTCCAGTCTCTCTCTAGCTCGCCTTACTTTTCTCTCTCTCCATACTTTTTATCTCATACTACATTTTATTTTTTTCAAATTACAGATGTTTATAACTTTTATTTTTTATATCTAAAATTAAAAAAAAAATTATATATTTAAAATCTACTTCACGACATCTATAAGATATAATCAATATTGAATATGTAATTATATATATAAAAAAAACACTGATACGTTCGACCAATATATATATTTTATTTATATATTTATTTTGGCAAACATAGAGGACACTAGTACTCCTTTATTCTCCCTCCGCACTATTAATTTCACAAACCTGTATCTAGCTCAGCTCTTAAATATCCACTTATAAAGTGTTGAGTGTGACTTCGATAATACTCCAGTAGTTTGAACCATGCATCCACAGTGTCAATAGAAATATCTTTGCCCTCGTAAATGTCTAATGCGATGCGAGCTATGTTGTAGTGGCCTTCTGCTATCTTGTCCTTGAGTTTGGGCATCAAATATTCTCTCAAAGCCCCGGAAACTGTCTTCGCCTTTACCGGATAGACCGCACCGCATGATGTGCATGATTGTCCTCCGATGAATTTGATATTCAATTCCACTTCACACTTTAGGGTGTTACGTACTAGCAATACTTTGGTATATTTCTGCAAATTTGTCACTCAGATCTTCAACTGAAATATATATATATATATATATATATATATATATATATATATATATATCTCCACCTCCACTGTCCTTTTTTTCCCATCTTTCTCCTCGTCCCATTTCTTCTTTCCTCGCGGCTTAGGATGCTTCACGGCACCACTAAAAAGTTCCCTTTTTCACCAAATAATACACAGAATTAAGAACAACGTCAAATCAACTATATATATATATATATATTTGAATTCACGGATCAATATTGTGTGCTCAAAAAAATATAATAATTACTTCTTTAATGCAATTATGATTCATTATTTTATATATTTACGCTTACACTCTTAGTAGTACAGTATATATTAAACCATATAAGATGCAAAATTTCTATAGGAGATTTTTATGATACGACTTATGCCTCTATTCCGGCCAGTGTTCGAGTGCGTTCTTTTTTTTTTTTTTTTGATCAGCAATGAAAGATATACTAGAAACTCAATAAAAGGTACACCGAGAAGAGGCAAACCATGCACCAAGTGCATCCTGTTAGGGCTGGATACCCTTTTCACACAGGTATATATGGCGTGGTAATTAAGTTGTGCATCCAAATTAAGATATGAATAATGATACATACACAAACTTTGTGCTACAACCAACCACAACCCCACTCACATGGGGTGTGGTGCCCGCATGTGGGGTCCATGTGGGACCCACACCCCATGTGAGTGGGGTTGTGGTTGGTTGTGGCACAAAGTTTGTGTCACAATCATTTTTGTTAAGATATATAGGTGAATGTCGCAACATGCATATAAAATAAAGATTTCAATGCATGCAACCATTATTTGCAATGTCTTCTCACATTCTCACATGATGCGGGTTCCATGTAATGCATATATAGGTCCTACCCAATGTGAGAGAGGCATTATGAATAACCGTTGCATTATGAATTCAAACCTACTTGTCGTGGTTTTTAAGACTGTAAGTCGCGGACTTCCAGCACTTGGTAATGTCGCAACAGAGAGGGTTGTCAAATTCGACTTCCAACTTGATGATGAGGCCCTGAGAAAGAGTAAAGCCATGAACTTTAAAATCACCGATCTCAAGGTGTAATTCGCCCACCTTGTTCTTCACCAACTTGTCCACCTTCTTAATTCATTAACCAACATTTGCGTTCTCCATCCTTGGTAGGGAGCATTTTTTATTTTTTTTACAGCCGGATGTCCGGGCCAGTTTGTGCGGACCTCGACTAATTCCGGGGTCCTGGATAATGACCGGACATAACCCTTAGTGACCTCAAGAGTTTGTTAGCAAGAAGAATCAAATCTGAGATCTTAAAAAGGAGCAACCCGCCATGCTGAGTTGCACGTAATCCCACTATAAAAACCCGCCCTGTTAGACATTCCTATTTTGAGCCCACTATAGAGTACTCTACGTCAAAAGTTTCTCACTTAGCCCATGCTTGTGAGTCCTCAATTACGAAAAATCAAATCAAATCAAATCAAACCCAATAACCATGACCAAATAAAATCAATCCAATAACAATGGTTACATATCTAACATAACTTAACTCTAGGATATTTGTTCCACAAAATTGAACGGCGAGTGTGATTTTAATTAAAAAAATATCAACTTTCCCAACATAAAACAATAAGATCAATAATACTCATATAATTATGAATTATCAAGTGGATATGAATTTTCACTTGAATCTTTGTGCACATTAAGAATCGAAGTCAAACGATTCGTATCATGAAAATAAATTATGATCCAATACTGTCTCCAATTCGAATAATAAAGAGTAAATAAAGGAGTATTTTAATTCATGCTTTTAGCACCAAAAGTAATTTAAGAAAATAAATCTGGAGGCAGGGAAGTCAAATGACACTTACTGGTATTTTGTAAGTCTAGCTAGTGCTTAATTTCCAGTGAATTGCAATGATGCATCCATTATTTTAATCTATATATATATATATATAAATAAAAAGAAGTAAATAGAATCCCCATGCCTTTACGCTGAAGTAGAGACACAGTGAATCTCATTCCTAACGTGAGCACTGGAGTAAGTCCCCTTGAGCAAAACAAGGATGCAGATGCATGTGTTATTCGCTGCAATGTGATTCACATGTAGCTATACACTGTTACTACCATTTACAATTGGCTTACCGAGAAAAAATAATCCAGGCTAATCCCACGTAATCTCGTTTTAGGCATCTAATTTGTCGTTTACATTACATTACGTAAGATGGTATCACCGCTGGCATCTATGCTTATTCGATTCTGATTTATCAATATATCTATGAAAATCATCAATCGCTCAGAGCATGTTTGTGTCTGGAGCTAGCTAGCATGCCTCAACTTGATCAATATATTCAACCGATTCTATCAATCATGAAAAAGCAATCGATCAACTGTGGAAGCCAAAAAATTTGGATTCCTTTTGGATCAACAATTAAAATTGTCGTTTACATCGCGTATAAGATTGTATAGCCACTGCAATATCTATGTTTATTCGGAATTTATGAACTTACGAAAAGCATCAATGAACATGTTTGAATCTGGAGCAGCAGCCTTAACTTGATCAGTTCCATCAATTCTATGAAAAACCAATCAACCATGAATCTTGCATTTGCTTGCGTTAGATATATAGATGCTACAACCACTGCAATCTATGTTTATTCGGGATTTAAGAACCTACAAAAAGCATCGATCGCTCAAAACATGTTTGAATCTGAAGCATGCCTTAACTTGATCAATTCAAGCAAAATTCTATTAGTCATGAAAAAACAATCAACCATGTGAACATTATCAAAAACATTTTTTTCCTTCAATGCCAGTATCAATTTGTTGAATTTTGAAAGAAAAAAAAATTGTTCAAACAATGTCATTCGCGTACTTTCCAAATAATTTTCCAATTACGCGTACGACATGATAACAATTACGGACTTCACATTTCTTTCACCTTTATGATTATTCATGCAACAACCATGCATATATGCCTCGACGCCAATAATGAGACATACCACATTAAATGAAAATTCATCTTAAGATTTAAAGAGTTCTAGTAAACATATCTATAGCCACCCTTATTCAAAATGGACAAAATAGTAATTCAGAGTACTGGAGATGATCCATTTATCATCCAAAATAATAGCATAATTAAGGTTACACGACTAACATCTACCGAGCATAATTTGTGATCATGAAGAGACAATGGTAAAACTTCTGCCTGTTTCGAAGAAGCTAGTGGTTGCTTATTCTTTTTTCCAGAAGTCGGAGAGAGAAGGAAGTTTGATCTCGCCCTTGGTTGAGAGGGGAATGGTGAAGTCACGGACGAGGGGAAGGTCAACAGTGAGACCCAATTCAAGTTCATAGTCTATGTCCCAATCTGAACCTATATCTCTCACCAAGCTCACCACCACACTATGTGGAACCTTCACCGGCACGTTCAACAGCGTTTTATCGTTTCCCGTCAGTGATCCCGGGTCCTTCATCGTGCCTGATGCAATCACCCTGTCGAAAAAAACAGGCAACACATAAAAATCAACAGCAGCATTCAAGATAAAGTTTGTCACCCAAAAAATGGTAAAAAACTCCCAAAGTTATTTATTGAGATGACTTATTGCTTGGTTTTAGGAAGCCAGATTCAGTTTAGTTTGTGTTACGTTTACTATTCAGGGTTCAACTCTGCTAAGAGCAGCACCCTCGAAACCTAGACAGGTGTGGTATTACAGTAAGTTGGTAACTGATCCCGGGTCCTCCGTCATGCCCGATGCAATCATCGCAACATCATGTCTATTAGGGAACATATTTACAAAAGTGATAGTAAAATATAAGTACATTGGTGTAGATTTATTTGGTGGGGACTATAGACAGATATTATATTGACTATTGAGTGCAACATCACACCAGATGATCTTTTTTTTATCACTTAGAAGCTGGGAGGAGACGACCAGTGTAGCAAGCTCCCATTAGGTGTGACCATAGAGGCTCCGGTCCGCCTTGTGGAATTTCTGTTTGAAACCATAGCTACTGTCCAAGAGGACAATCCGTCACCGAATGCACCACTTAGGTACTAGATAACATAAGTGTCGCCCTGCAACTCTCGCGGTCACACCAGCGAGATTCTAACCTGGGTTACAACTAGGGATGTCGTACACCCTGCCATCTAGGCTACCACCCTTTTGGTCACACCAGATGATCATTAGCAATAAAATACCGCAATTGAAAGTTGATGGAACAGTACTCGTTGTACCACTACATCCAACGATGTCTGAGTGAATGCCCTGCCGTCACCGAATGCACCACTTAGGTACTAGATAACATAAGTGTCGCCCCGCAACTCTCGCGATCACACCAGCGAGATTCTAACCTGGGTTACAACTAGGGGTGTCGTACACCCTGCCATCTAGGCTACCACCCTTTTGGTCACACCAGATGATCATTAGCAATAAAATACCGCAATTGAAAGTTGATGGAACAGTACTCGTTGTACCACTAAATCCAACCATGTCTGAGTGAATGCCGCTATATGAAATGTATAGTGATTAGTCAATCATACAGAGTGTGAGTGATATTGCCTTTACATCTTACACTTATATATGTACTGTACTATAACCAGAATGAATCAGGTCAGGTGTCCTACAAACAAAGGAGAGAGCGCAGTTTCTTTCATAGCTTAGGGGATTATGGCCTCCCAAATTTGTTATCTGTTTGTTTTCTGGTCCATCGCAATTTTCTTTTCAAACTACATGTGGACATATAATACCCACCAAGGAATAAATATCATTGAGAAAATCGTATATTTGGGGATATTCTATTAAACTTCTTTTGGCGACAACAGGACAAATATTCTGCATATAAGTGCCTAAATCCATTATACCCTATTCCAAATAGCCTAAATCACCTGAAATTAAACTCCAATATTAACTCTTCAAACAAGGTCCTTGGAAGCTTAAGATGTGTATCCAAAATTCAAGCAAAACGACGTAGTTTTGCCACACAATACGGCGCACAACACCTACCGCACAGTGAGGAAAAGTTAAACTTGAGCAACTTGGTTCTCAGGAGCCCATAGCAAAAAACATGGGCTACTATTCAAATATCAAATATCAGGCTGGAGACTTTTTGTACTTCCGTAATACATTTGAGATTTGCATAATAAATATGAGTTTATCTCAGATTTGTTTTTTCCTCTTGTACTGCCTATAAAAGGACTCGTAATTTGTTTGTATAAGTATGTAAATACAAGTAATAAAAGTGTGTAGAGAAATCCAGTTTCTCAAATTTGTTTGAGTAATAAAAAAGTGTGATTTTTTAGAGAGAAACACTCCTCTCTGTTTGCATCACACAGCACCCCCGGATTCTCTCTTCCTAGATTTCTTTTTATAAATAGTACTTCCTCCGTCCCAAAAAGTTTGGCTTACTTATAAATTTCAAGATTTTATGTACAATACACGATATTATCCAAAACTTGTAACTTTTCAAGTTTGTCATTCATTAGTTGACTCTAATAAAACAGGAGTTAATCAAGTTTTGAATTTAAATTTTTTTCCAAAAAGCGAAAAATCTTGCCGCTAGTGTAATTAGAGAGCTTTTTCAAAATTTTAAAATGCACTTTAAATTTTGAATTTTTCAATTTTTCTTCTTTTGGTCTCATTATTTTGATTGTTAAAAGCATCTTAAGGGTAGAAATGGAATTCACCGACTTTCTTTTGTTGAAAATTTTAAATTGGTCCTATATTTTGGGACGGCCAAAAAAGGAAAGTAGGCCAAACTTTTTGGGACGGAGGGAGTAGCAAATAATCTTTAAGGCAGGACCTGACGCGCGATAAAGTTGCCCCATTGTGGCCTATAGGTCACGGATTCGATCCTCGGATGTAGCCTCTCTACTTACAGAAGTAAGATTGCGTATAACAACCCTTCCCTATACCCTGTATATGCACTGGGTACACACGTTAACAGGGCCGGCTCCGGGGTAAGCCCCCGGGCTTGGGCAACCAAAAACGAAAATCCCCGAAGATGTAAATATCATATATAAATTATTCCGAGATATTAAGCAATTGTGCTGCTGGCAGTGTTGGTCAGGGCAAGCTAAGGAAATCTAATTGGGCAGGGTTCAAATCCCCCTAGATGCATTTTTGGCCAAATGAACTTCTTGTCTTATTATTATTTTTTTTTATCTATTGTAGATAAAAATAATTCTTACACCATAAATATTTATTAGTTTACATTTTTGGCTAATTAACTTTTTGTCTTTTTTTTTTGATGCATTGTAGATAAAAATAACTCTCACACCATAAATATTTTTTGGTTTACAACGGTTGATCTACCATAGTTATGCTTTAGTGGTTGTAGAGT
>JAXBDA010005303.1:0-25063 GCA_036023075.1 Gaultheria prostrata
GTGTCTTTTCTTTATATCTTTTTTCTCTTTTATTTATTTTATTTTATTTATATCTCTTTTCTCTTTTATTTATTTAACTAAATTCCTTTATTTATTTAATTTCTTAATTATTTTATCTTTTTTTTATTTAGGCAAAAGCTTCAAATCACCCATCTGGTGGTCATGGTGCATTACACGCGCTCTCATAACAGTACGACACTGTGTGATTGCGTATTCAGTGTCAGTTTTCCTTCTAGACTGATTTGAGTTGCTGAGAGAATTGACTAAAATAACCTCCTTTAACTTTTATCCAAGTAGTAATATGTTGTATGTTAGATCCCCGTCCAATCTTTTACCAAACCTTCCCCTCCAATTTTTTTTATATATTTTTTAACTTTGGAAGAAGAAGTTCCTCTTCAGGTTACTCCTCTCTCCGTCCCATTTCGATAGTCCCCTACAAAAAATTGTTGATTTTTGGATAAAAGTAAAGCACTTCCGTTTTTCATTTTAATTCTTTTTATCTGAAATTATACAGTTTTTTCGTATGGGACTATTAAAATGTGAAAATGAGACAGAGAATATTTTTTATCCGGTCCCCTCCAGTATGGACTATAAAAATATGAAAATGCAAAAATTACACGTCGTTAGGTACGCGTAATATTTTTTGGATTAATCATCTATCTCTACGTGAGAAATAAAAAAAACTTATGACCAATACAAAAAAAAGTTCTCTAAAGACGAAAAATTACCAAACAATTATTGTTTTTATTTGTCGACTACAAGTGTCATCTCACATGAACTTTTTTTTTATATTTCCGGTCCATATTTTTATACTTTTTTGATTTCTATCATTGATAAGAATAATTAATTCAAAAAAATTATGACGAAAAACTTAAACAAAAAATTACGAAATATAAAAAAGTCATACGGACAAAAAGACAAGAAAATGACAATGATGTGACAAATGAGGAAAAACCCAATATGGGGCTCACCAAAAAAATGGGTTTCTCCTCATTTGCCACATCAGGATGGTGTGCATTTGAAGTGCACAAGTGGTGTAGCCATATCATTGTTGATTTTTTAAATTTTAACGGAGAGCTATCTAGTCTGTATAGGTGTAATTCTAAAAAGTATAGTACTGTACCATAGTGCAACGTTCGCCAAAAGTTATCTGCCTCCAAGTACTTGATGCTTTACTTTATTGGGTCTTGTTGGTTTTACCCGGGGGATTTATGGGTTTTACACGGCGCATCGGCGCGCCTGTTAGAATAACCCTATCGGAAATTGTAAAATCGAAAAGGCAAAAAACTCATCCATCTCCACTTCTGGTTTTGCTCTCTAACATATGAAAACATTACGGGGTGAGGAGGCCAAACACCTAAAAGCTTACAATGCAAAAACCAAAACGTGAAAAAAAAAAAAGAGGCTTCCAAACAAGCTCTAAATACAGTTCAAAAAAGAAAAGAAAAGAAAAGAAAAGAAAAAGCTCTAAATACAAATTGCAGAATTGCATCTATAAATAGGTAGAGTGTGTAATCACTTTGTTCCGAATAATGAAATAACTAGAAAGAAATTTAGTATTGAATTTGCTATGTGATCATGGGTGCTTGACTAACTTCATATAGAATTGAAGATTCTTGTCATCATTAACTTATTTTCTAGAATATTTTTTTGGGACTAACGTCAAACCGCAAAGTCACTATGAACTAAACCAAATACAAACCGACATATTTGGTTCGATTTATTAGTAGCATGATTTGGTTCTGGTTTATAGAAGGAAAAAACATAATCACATAGTTTATTTTGCAAGTTTTATGATCACGGTTTTTTTTTATCGAAAAACCTGTGACCATAATCTTTTTGTCCTCTTTATTTCCCTCGTTGATGTTGCCATGTAGACATAAATCAAACACGTGCAAATTACAACGTCATTACGATGAAGTTATGAACGTTTTAGGCTTGCTCTAATTTTAATGAAAGATTTGCCGGTTCCCAAGTTATATAGGTTTAGGTGGTGTGCTAATTTGGCTTTTTGACTTTTTTATGCGAGAGCTCGAAAACTGTGTTGGCTTTTTGTGATTTTTTATGTGATGTATTATGTTGGATGACCTATATTGAAAAATGCAATAAGCTGAATTTTGGCTTTTTGAGTTAGTGGAACGGGCATTAGTTTCTTTTTGCGATTGTGCAAATGCTGCGCAGATAAGACATTTTGAGACAAAGTGATTTATTTTCATAGTATTTTTTTTATTGTTTGGGGTTTTTATTTCATATTTAATTGGTTAAAAAGTTGTGGTTATTTTTTTCCCTTTCCTATAGTCATAATCTGTTTTAATATATTGCTTCAAATTCTTAAGTTCTATTTGGCATTTGGATTTTATTTTTAGGAGAATAATTTTCCTGATAAGTTACCACTATGGTATTTTTGTTATTTTTCACTAGTTATAATGTGAGTGTGAGAATGCCAAAAATATTGAAAATAGTTTTAGTGAAAACTCAAAATTTGTCATAAGCTTACCGGAAACAAAAAAAGATACTAAATACAAAGAGAAAAGGAGAGGAATATTAATAATAAATCATTTAAAATTGATATTTTGACTCCGTTACTCTTATCAACTTTTTCGACTCTCTCCTAAAAAAAATACAAAACAAGGACAAAGTGGTAAACCATCAGTCCATAACTCATTTTCATCATAGCTCTCCCAAACACTACTACTGACTACTGTTGCAAAATGCATTCTGCACATTTATCTTAAACACTCCTCCTAGATTCAGAACACATTCTGACCATAATCTAAAAAGCCAAAAAATTAAAAATAAAAAGCTGAAAAAGTAGACTCCTAAATACCCCATAGATAAACAAAATACTTATTTTACTGTCAAAAGACAAAAAAGATACGAGAAAGCCAACAATTACTAAATTTTGTAAGTAATGTCCAATCAGTGCCATCTTTTGAGCTGTATAAATGCAGTCTTTGCACTCAACATATCCCATAAATCGCTCCACAAGTGTTCTGTGAGATCGTTACTCTCTCTGTCTCTCTCTCTCACACATACACACACAAACACACAAACACACAAACATGAGTTCTCTTCTGACTCATCATAAAAGACATCTTGGTGGGTGAGGTAAATTTTAGGGTCCGAAATTATGTAGTCAAATGATTTGTTCCGTTCCCTGTATATGTTAGTGTTGTTTATGATTATTAGCATGGAAGAGAGCTTTCTTCAGTCCACTCACGGGTGGCGGTAGGGTTTAATTAGCTGCCGACTCATTCATCCAAATACCGAGTTGATTGATATATATAACTCCGTAAATGAGTGAATGAAGCGGGAGACAAGTTGAATCTTACGTTTCCTGTACTTGGACTGAAGGGAGCTCCCTTCATTCTATCATAGTACTCTATATCTTTTTATTTAATTTGTTTGTTTATTTTCTTTGTTGTCATGATGACTTGAGAAAGATATCGTCTACATATATCAAATCGAGAAGGTATGGTTCAATTATATGTTTATTTTTTATTTGTTATTAATTGTCTTGTTAATTATACAATTTATTAACTAATTGCTTCTTTTACGTAGGTACTTTTTTCCTAGTAAATGTTGTCGCTGTTATTTGGGCGGCTGGGACCAAGATTAATGTGATCAGGAAATTTTTGTTATGCAGCAAGAAAGTATGGTGGAGTTATCGTTAGGACGGTAACTAATCCGTTGATTTCTTCTCGGGTTAGTCAATGTCCGTGTAAGCTAGTTCGGACGCTTGGTTATACAATTAAAGAAAACTAATCCCTCGATTCTAGTCATTATCTAAATCCAATTGAAAGATTTGTTGTTTCTTCTGGTTTAGTGGAAATTATCTCCATTACAAACAATATTGCAAAATTACATTTGTCAATATGAATAAAAGCAAAGTGATATGCAGACAAATTATATATTGGTATGTTATCTGTCTTCATTTACTATTTTTTGAGACCTGTAGTCATAAGGTGTTATAGTTATTGAAAGTGTAAAGTACTATACTACTTCCTCCGTCCCATATTGTTGGGCCTCTTTATCTTTTTTAATGTCTCGAAGAATTGTTTGTATCTCATAATATATGATGTTTTTTGTTATTCCCACAACTTTGTTTAATTAAACTTATTGTGATCTATCAAACAAAATTCATATTGACTATAAAAAACTTAATAAATGAAAAAATATAAATAATTCTTTGAGACATCCAAAAAAAGGAGAGGGGCCCAACAATATGAGATGGAGGGAGTAATATTTAGATTTGTAATAAGAATTTAATTGCATAGCCATGAGCCAGTGGTAAACTGAAGTTGTATTTGATAGACTAAGGTCCCGTTCCACTAACTCAAAAAGTCAAAAGTCAGGTTATTGCGTTTTTTGAGATAAGTCATCACCTCATAATGCATCACATTAAAAATCAAATGAAACCATTGCGTATTTCGAGCTTTCATATAAAAAAGCTAAAAAGACAAAGCCAAAAAAAAACAGTTAGTGGCACGCCCTCTAAGCTTTTGTTCCACAAAACTGATTTAAATTTAGAATTGACTTGTTGCATTTTACGAGACAGGTCACTCAAAATACGTTATACGTACTCTCTAATCCTCCAAAGTTAGACAATACTCTTTTTTTGATCCATTCAAATTGTTCAGCTCATAGGTCTTATACCACAATTTTCTCGTTAGAACTTTTTCACCAGACAATCACAATCACAAATGAATGAGCATCCCTAAGATGAAAATAGCAGGACTGTGACAGAAATGAATGAGTTGATTATGATTTTTTTCATTGAGCGGTGCTACAGGCCTACAGCATGTCTAACAAACTGGAAGAAATCGGTCAAGATGAACCAAACCAATTAGTAATTATTACTATTTGGACACAATTTTATGCATAATGTCCGAACCGAAATATCCGGTTTGATTCGGAAAAATGTCTAAATCGCACCAAATCGAACATTTTACAGACAGAAGGTTGTGGAGACTGTAATTAGGAGAGCGTGGGATAGAGAGAGGCCAAACAAAAACTCAGGCTCTACGACAATAAAGCTTCTTGGGGCTTGCATTCTCACTGCAACAAGTTCCTAGACTTGTCTCAGGGCGGTGACATTTCCAAAAATAACATCATTTTATTACTATTACTAGACATGAAAATGTGACTGCCTGAAAAAAATCGTATACCAGTAGAACCGGCTCAAGGTTTTGTACCATGCAGTCCACCAATCTCAACCGTTTATAAATGTTTTCAATAGTCCGGATTCCCGAACGCTTCTTACCTGACAAAATTCTTTCTTACCGGTAAGAAAGCTTTAGCGAATCCGGACTATTAGTTTTGAAGATGGCCTGTGGTGATGTGCGCTGCACAATGCAGGCTCAAAGATTTCAAAGAAGCGAACTCATTAAATGAGACCCACTCTATATTTGACATACAAAGGTCCAACAATAGAGAGTCTTTATAAAAAGCATTACAAAAGATGTACCATTACAAAATGTAAACGCATAGTTTCTCCTTCGGTTAGGCATTAAATTTAGAGGGGGAAGAAGTTATAATTTTAATTTTTTTATCGAAATGGAGGAGGAAGAAATAACGGAGAGGATAAATGCTCTTCATGATCTGGAGGAGCTTGTGGCCTTGGAGAAAGATGATGGTCTTGTGGAAAGTGTTTCCTTTATTTTTTGGAATTTTAATCCGAGATTTTGGTGGTCCGTGTGGTTTGCCTTTTGACTTTTGGTGTTGTTTCTCCTTCGGATGCTCTTGTGGTTTTTGTCATTTTGGATTTGGGTTGTTTTAGCTGGAGTGTAGCTTTGCTTGTTTTTTGTGGTGTTTCAGTTGACTCCTTACCTTCCTTTGGGTTTGGTTCTTGGGTGATATTATGCCGGTGTGTCTTTGATCCGTTTAATCTTTATCTTCTTCCAGAGATTAATAAATTCTTTTAGCCGATCGTTAAAATAAAATTTCTTTCCGCATAAAAAAAAAAAAAAAACACTTTTCGGTGTCCCTTTTTTTTGAGCTAGTATATAATTTTACTTTTCAATAATTTCCTTACCCAAATTAGTAAATGTACCACTTACAACCAGGCATAGGTTTTGTACTTTTATCTGTTCTTTTTCTTTCTTTTTTTTTGGGCCGGATGAATGGATTAAGATCATAATTTCCTTCGTTACTAATAGCAAAAACCCACAAAAAATACACGAAACATGTTACTTGCGTAACAAAGCACCAGGCCCAATTTTATCCTAACGAGGCCCAATTCGCATATGGTACACAATTTCTCTGGTTCACATCTTTTTTGGAACGATAAAGAAAATTTTATTAATCAATAATGCCTCACCGATTTTAGCAAATATTTATGTTATTAAATGGGAATCTCACTCTAATCCGAAGGATTGGCAATCCCTTGGGACCGTTGGTCCAGTTCATAAAACAAAACCAAACATGAACCTTTGGAAGGTCCTCCAGGTTCACAATCCTATCCCGGAACCCGTTTATCAAACATGCCCTTTAAATGGAGTAGAATAAAAAAGTAATTCACGGTATATTTCTATTAAGGGAGGAGTTTCCCAAATGATAAAATCAACAATTGATCAAAGATTTTAGTAAATGTTGATTATATATGATTTTATCATTTGAGAAACTCTCCCTTAAATTGGAATCGCTTCTTGAAATTGAACACGAATCGAATCTCCCCACTTATGGTACTCTCGTTCGTCAACTCATTACTCAAAAGAAAAAAGAAAGTGAACTGTCAAAGTTTCTAATGACTGTTACTAAATTTGTTGGATAACTTAGGCCTAACCAAAATGACAAGTGCAGCACTTCAAAATTGACAGAGAACATGGGAAATGGGACTAGGAATTTAAAGAGGGAGCATGAGGGAGCGGGAATTAAGTTGGGCAGTTTTTGAAGTGTTATTTTAGTTTGGTATTTAGAAATGGAATTTTGGGTTAATGATTGAAAAGAAAATTGAAGAGAGGGGTAATAAGTGGAGAGAGATGGAGAGAGTAATGATTAGAGAGAGGGGTAATGAGTAACAAAAAAATGTGAGTAATGATTAAAAAGAATAATAATGAGTGGAGAGAGAAGAAAAGTATGAGAAAATTATTTTTAAAATTAAAAAAAAATGTGAATGAAGCAATGTGACTTCTATTTGTTTGCTTTCTTTTTCATAATTTTAATTGATATTTATGGCGATATATGTCAGGCCGTGAATAGAATGGGAACAAATCTACTAATATATAATAGTATTTTGCATTTGTTTTCTTTCTCTCACTTATTTCAATTGGTGTAATGAGATAACAAAATTTTGAGATTTCTAATTTTCCTGTATACAACAATGATTATATAGCATTACAATAATAAAACTTGTAAGAGCATCAATATGTGGCTTGCTAAGGGCATCCTTATCAGCCTAACAAAAAAAAAAACACCAAATTTAACCTCAAAAACACCTTTTATAAATTAGCAAGTCACTTTTCTAAAAATTCACAAAATCAGACTCTCTATTCTAATTTCATTATATTAAACTATTATTTCTTTCTACTCCTACTCCCCAAAAGTAATAATAAAAAAGTGAACAGTGCATGAATAGTGCATGAACAGTGCATTAATAGTGACTTGGTGCGTGAACAGTGCCGCACCAAAATTGGTACGGCGCTGTAGCAAAGTTAGAGTTTTGCAAATTTGATGACTGAATTTGGTGCGCCTGATTTTTGGGATTTTTTTGAACCTTGGCTTAACAAATTAGCCATCAGGGGGGTTTGATGCCCCTGATGGTGATGCTTAGGGCATCCTCATCAAGTTACCCAAATTAACTTTTGATCAAATGTAGGGAGCCAACCCCCCAAAATAGGGTCAAAATCAGGCTCACCAAACAATTTACCAAATTTGTTATTGCTACAGTAACGACACAAATTTGCGTCGTCACTATTCACTCACTTCCCAATTTTTTATTACTTCTTTCCACCTCTCTTGCGCTTCGTCAGACTTGAGGGGTAGAGATGAAACAGTGTTTGACTACTGAATAGAAAATATAGGAAAAAGGCACTTGGAAAAATAATCCAGTGTGGTTGCTGTGATTATTGAATAGAAAAAAAGGAGTAAAGTTAAAATAGAGATTCTGATTTTGTGAGTTTTTTGAAAAATGACTTGCTAATTTGTAAAATGTGTTTTTGTGGTTAAATTTGGTGTTTTTTTTTTAGTCGGCTGATAAGGATGCTCTAAACCCACTTTTGAGTTAAAGTAGAGAGAAAACTCTCAAAAAACCTCAAAAAATCAAGCTCATCTGATGCCTCCCCAATTTGCAGATTTCTTAACTTTGCTACAGTAGCCGAACAACTTTGGTGCAGCACTGTTCACGTACTGCGCAATTTATTTATTTTTTATTACTTTTGGGGAGTAGGAGTAGAAATAAATAATAGTTTAATATAGTGAAGCTAGAATAGAGAGTCTGATTTTGTGAGTTTTTCAAAAGTGACTTGCTAAATTATAAAAGGTGTTTTTGAGGTTAAATTTGGTGTGTGTGTGTTTTTTTTTGTGTGTTTGATAAGGATGCCCTAACCCCTTTGAGAGAGCCTGTTAATGTTGGATAAAAATAATATATACTCATAAATAATTAGAATTTTTGTAATTTTACTTCAAAATCGAAATGAAATAGAAATTTGAGAAATATTAGCAAGAATTTGTAATTTTACTTCAAAATAGGTTTTCATCTCTGGGAATCCGGAAAAAAAAAAGGAAGAAGAGAGAGATAAGATATTAATAGGAGTTCAGGCCAACTTTATCTTCCATGTTAGTATTTTCTTAGTTCTTTGTTTTTGAGTCTTCTTCAAACGTTTGGACAATATTTTATGCATCATTGATTGAAGTCAAAAGAGTTTAAAAAACATTGAACAATGAAAAAAAATTGTTTAAGTTAAGTTGGGTTAAGTTAAAAAATAAAATTGTTTCCATAATTTTTTTTTGCGTTTAGATTGATTGAGAGGAACCTTATGTGAAAATAAAAACAACATTGAGTTAAGGCCCAAAAAAATAATCATAAAATCAAACAAAAATTAGGCTAAGGTAAAATTCAAGTTGGACCATGTAAGTTTGGTGGGGATGAAAATTAAGAGAGAGATGGAAAGAGTAGTTTAGCATGATATATATTCTTGGTCTACATGTTAGTAAATTTCATGAATTTTACGAAAGTCAAAAAATTATTAGTGCGAGCCTGAAAATGATTTTAAACTTAGTGATGCGAAATTCTTTTATGAGATTTTGATATGTAATTTTGAATACAGATTTTGATATATAAAAAATCTTTAGATATGTTTGTGTTAAGTATATGATACGGAGTATTTATTCAACTTTGATCCAGATTTTTTTTTTTGGAAAGCAAAAAAGATTTTATTAATCTTTGGAAATTGATTACAAAGATTAAAAAGACCCAAAAGCACAAAGCATTACAATCGGAGCAGGAGCAAACCAAAGGCACTCCCGCACACAAAAGATCATATGGCGCTAGGACCCGAAGAGGGAAAGATAACCACCCCAAATTGGCAAGGTGCCAATCAAGGCCAAAAGAAAACACCAAAAAGCGTCAACCCAACAAACACCTAAGCAACCACCTAAAACCACCATCAACACACACAATCACCTGACCCGAGGCGCTTGACTATTAGCCCTTCTTTCCTCCTCGGCTTCCATTGCCATAACTTTGATCCAGATTTTAATATACTTACTACTTTTCATAATTTGTACTAGGGGCGGATCCGTGAACATAAATTTTGCACATACATTTTAACACTCCATCTCAGCCATTGAAATAGAGGGATGTGATTAAAAGTTAAAAAAAAACCCCTCCCACATTTTGTCCCTCACAATGGCTCACACCTACTGAACCCTGTCTCTCTCTCTCTCTCTCTCTCTCTTCCCCAAAATGCAGAACCACTGGACAATCCATGAGACCGGATCCATGCCACTGGATGGAAGTACCAGACAGAGGGTTAAGCTCATTCTCGGCTTCTGTTTTTCCAAAATTCCAAACTGCAAGGGATTCACAATGGATACCAAGAACTTTACCCAGAAGGGCTATCCTTATGGGTAACCAACTACCACCACGTGAGAGGTCATACAAAATCAGACAGCATAAATTACAATCCAATAGCTATACAATTGTGAAATCCAATACCATCCCTTTTCCGAAACTTGTGACAGGGTAGCAGCATACGATCTTCAAGATACAAAAAAAGACATCCAGTACTTGAACAAAAGAAAGCAAAGCACAATAGTCAACAATGGGGTTTCAAAAATAAAAAACTGGTGATCACCTATTGAGAATTGGGGTCAACAATGGGGTTTCACAATGGAAAAATGTTGCTCCTTATAGAGTCGGTGCTTTCTTTGGATGGTCAAATTAGGGAAATTAAAAACTGGTGATCACCTATTGAGAATTGGGGTCTTGAATCATCAAAACCAAGCTTTATGTAAGTTTTGTGGTGAAGTCATTGAAACATTGGATCACTCTTTTCTGTTGTGCTCTACTGTGTGGGACTTATGGTCTATAATTCTAGATTGGTGGGGGGTTAAATGGGTAACCCCATCCTCTGTGGAGAATCTATTATATTGGTGGCTAGGCTACAAGCATAACCCCCAAATTAGCATTATTTGGAGTTGCATACCTTTTGCTGCCCTTTGGTCTCTTTGGAAAGTGAGAAATGAAATTGTGTTTCAAGGTAAATCTTTTGAAATGGTGGAAGTGCAGATCTTATTAAACTGAGGGTGGTTTTTTGGGTGAGAACTAAATCGGAGCTTGTGGATTATTTTGTAAATGATTACATGTTTAGGCTGAAAAGCATTTTGAAAGCTTTATGATTTCTTCTGTTGTGACTTGCTTTTGTTCTCTGGGGGATATATATTCTGCTGGCTGTTTCGTGGTATGCGTCTGTTTATGAGTCTTCAAAGCTGCTGGGCTTTCCTGCATCTGTGGAGTTCAAGTTTTGTTCTTTTCATGGAATGGTTGCTAGCCTATCATATTTTTGGAGTTGTGGTGTCTCATCTTTGGATCGTTTCTCATTATGTTGTTGCTGTGAAGTTGTGTCAAAAGATTTATGGAGTGCTTCGCTCCAGCTGTTTTGGAGTTTTTAGTGGGGGATGGTTGTGATCTTTTTTATATTTCTACATTGCAACTGTATTTTTTGGGGGAGCTGTTTGCCTTCTTTGGTTGACTTCTTGTTAACCCTTTGTTATTCCCTTGGGTCTCCTCGGATCCATTTAATCTTTGTAATTTGTTTCCAAAGATTAATAAATTCCTTTTTTGCCGTTCAAAAAAAAAAAAAAAAAAAAAACCTAGAAATTGTTCGATGTACAGTAAAATCGAAACCAGACAAAGAGAGAGGGTTCGATTGAATTATTGCTATACCAAATTGTTCGATTTCCTCTTCTCCTCCTTCGATTTGTTCGATCATTCTCTCCTGGGGGAGATTTTCAGTGTGGGTTTCAAAGAGGGGGTCGCTAGAAGGACATGTGACGGGGTTGGTCGTCGTCGTTGACGCCGGAGGAGAACAGCTCGCCGTCGGGAGTCAGGGGACCGGAAGGTGAGGTGGATTGTCCACTGGTTCAGTGTTTTAGGAGAGAGAGAGAGAGAGAGAGAGAGAGAGAGAGAGAGAGAGAGAGAGAGAGAGAGAGAGAGAGAGAGAGAGAGGGTTCAGAAGGTGTGAGGGACAAAATGTGGGTGCGGGTCTTTTTTAACTTTTAATCACAGCCTTCCATCTCAGCTCCATTCAATGGTTGAGATGGAATGTTAAAATGTGTGTTCAAAATGTGTGTCCACGGATCCGTCCCTTGTAGTATTTTGTTATTTAGAAATTCGTGATAAGCATTTGAACGGGCGATATTTGAAAGTAATAACTCTCCCACTCTCCTGTATATTTCCCTCTTCCCGTTAACCCAAACGGCAAAACCTATTGTATTCCTCTATAAATCTTAAATCATCTCAAAACCTAAACAGTCCGTCCACCACGCCATACCCTCCTGATCGCCACCTTCAACCAACATGCCTTCCACTCCAACTAGGTCCAGAAAAAAAAATGTCAAAAAATAACGGCACTATCATCTAGCAAGACAGGCAAGCCATCTCGAATTACATCCTCCCCGCGCGGCCGAAACGGTCGCGAGCAATGTGGATCTTCTAACAGAAATACTCGTGCGGGTGCCCGCAATATCACTCATCAAATTCAAGTCCGTTTCCAAGCAATGGCTCTCCCTCATCTCCGACTCGAAATTCTCCCGCAACCATACTACTACCCACCAGAATACCCCTCCTCCGCTCTCAGCCATCTGCTTCTACTCCAAACGAAACCGCGTGCCATACTTTGAATTCCAACCAGTCTTCCGAATTTATCATTTCTCGATGGATCAAGATTTGGAACAGAATTACTTCACTCTTCCAATGGTTTGATGCTGTGTTCAACTGGGGAGAAAAGTAAAGATTATATGGTTTGTAATCGGACCACCCAAAAGTTCATGCTTCTTCCCACACTCGCTGTTCTATCCAAAATCGTATAATAAGTTTCAACATTATTTGGTTTTTTATTCTGAAAAATCACCTCACTATAAAGTTGCGGTGGTGGATTTTGCTTATGACTTGAATTCAACTCAACTTGTTGTCTACTCTTCCGAGAGTGGATCTTGGAAAACAAACACCGTCGGTCCAAGGATTCCCATCCCGCGTGTTGGGCACGGGGCTGTTTGGAATGGAGCAATCATTCTGATGAGTTGCATAAAGAGAAAAGGAATCCGATGGAAATTTTTATTATACTTTCTCACAAAGATACAGTTACAGAGGAGCCTTCTTATATAGGCTTACACAACAAGATACAATGCGTAAAGATTAAGCGGTGCAAGTAGTGCAAGTGGGCATACACGTGGACATACAAGTGGGAAGTCAGTTACACCTAGCTATGCAGAATTATCTCCTGTGGCAGAGTCTTCAAGTGGAGATGAGCTTATCTTTCTATCATGCCCCCGCAAGCTCAAGGTGGGGTGAGAACGCACCATGAGCTTGTCTTTGAGATAGTGAAACCGAGCAACACCCAAGGGTTTTGTAAAGATGTCAGCCAACTGATCACTAGTGGAAACATGCCGGACACACAACTGATGAGCCAAGACCTTTTCACGAATAAAGTGATAATCAACCTCAATGTGTTTAAATCGTGCATGGAAGACAGGATTAGAAGCTAAGGCAATAGAGGAAAGATTATCACACCACAAAACTGGAGGAGAGACAAGAGAAACACCAAGATCACGGAGCAGCATAACTAACCAACTTATTTCAGCAGCAGCCTGGGCCAAAGCCCGGTACTCAGCTTCAGTCGAAGATCGAGCCACAGTGGGTTGTTTCTTGGCTGTCCAAGAAATGAGATTGGACCCCAGAAACATACAGTAACCGGTAGTGGAACGACGGTCGAGAGAACTCCCTGCCCAATCAGCATCGGAAAAACCAGTAAGAACAAACTCCCCAGGAGAAAACATCAACCCTTGATCAATGGTGCCCTTAAGATATCGTACCAAACGTTTGACAGATTTAAAATCTCCCACAGTGGGATTTTGCATATGCTGGCAGGCTGAATTGACTGCCAAAGATAAGTCTGGTCTTGTGATTGTCATGTACTGAAGTGCCCCAACAATGCTACGATACAAAGAAGCATCAACAAAGGGCTGAGCATCCATGGGTGAAAAAGAAGGCTTAATTGCCATTGGAGAATGATATGGCTTACATTCAGTCATGCCTGCCTTGGCGAGAATGTCCAAGGCATACTTATGTTGAGACAAGAAATAACCATGATCAGTTTGCTGGACAGCTATGCCAAGAAAATAAGACATGGTACCAAGTTCCTTCATAGCAAAAGTAGCATGCATTTGTGATGTCAGAAGTGAAATATAAGATGGATCACTACCAGTAAGAAGAATATCATCCACATAGATCAAGAGAATGGTGATGGAGGTAGAAGTTTGGAGAACAAAGAGGGAAGAATCACAGTGGCTGGACTTAAACCCTTTGGATAGAAGAAAGTGTGAGAAAGTGGAAAACCAAGCCCTCGGAGCTTGTTTGAGCCCGTAAAGAGCTTTATGTAACCTGCAAACATGATGAGGATGGGCTGCATCAACAAACCCTTCAGGTTGTGCAAGATAGACCTCCTCTTGAAGGGTTCCATGTAAGAAAGCATTGGAAATATCCATTTGTTTGATGGACCAGTTGTGATATAAAGCAAGAGAGAGCAAAATTCTAATGGTAGGCTGCTTAGCCACAGGGCTGAAAGTTTCATGATAATCAATCCCTTCCTCTTGAAGATAGATATCCCTTGGCCACTAAACGAGCCTTATATCTGGCAATCGTTCCATCAAAATTACGTTTGAGTTTAAACACCCATTTGCAACCAATAGAATGTTTTCCTGGAGGGAGAGGAACAAGGGACCAAGTACCCTGCTGTTGAAGAGCTTTAAATTCATCAAGCATAGCTTGAAACCATAAGGGAGACTGAAGGGCTTGGGAAACAGTATGAGGTTCACTAGAAGAAGTAACTGTAGAAAGACACAAAGGGTGTTTAGGCTTGTAAGTACCAACTTTTGATCGTGTGACCATGGGATGAGAATTAGTATGCACGGGAGGAGAAGAATGCGACCCAGAAGGAGAAGTAATAGTATTGGCAGGAAAAATAAGAGGGACAGGAGAAGAAGGTACAATAAAGGAGATAAGAGAAGAAGATAGAGAAGGAGAGATAGGAGGAGGAGGAGGAGGAGGAGGAGGAGGAGGAAGAGGAGCTGAACCAAGTGCTGCAGATATAGGAACAGAAGTAGCTGCAACAATAGAAGAGGAAAGAGAAGTAGTATGTGAACTGTCAGAAGGCCAAAAGAAGGTTTGTAATTGTGCTAGTGTAGGAGAAGGAGAAGAAGGAGAGTTGGCAAAAGGAAACTGAGATTCATCAAAGAAAACATGTCTAGAAATGAAGATTTTGCTAGAAATAGGGTCGAGACACCTATATCCTTTGTAAGACGGATGATACCCCAAGAACACACAAGGAACTGATCTTGGTTGCAGTTTGTGATCTATATAAGGCCTTAACCATGGATAACATCGGCACCCAAAAACTTTCATAAAGCCATAATCAGGAGCTTGACAATATAGCTTCTCAAAGGGAGTTATGTTAGCCAGAGAAGAACTAGGTAGTCTGTTAATCAAGTAAGTAGTAGTTGCGAGGGCATCAAACCAATAAACCAACGGCATAGAGGATTGATGAAGTAAAGTAATTGTGGTCTCAACAAGATGCCTGTGCTTTCTCTCGGCTACGCCATTCTGGGAAGGAGTATAAGGGCAACTAAGTTCATGCTTAATGCCATGAAGAGTAAGATAATCTGCAAATTGATTCCCAATGTACTCACCCTCTCCATCTGTGCGAAGTATTTTAAGAGAGGTAGAAAACTGCCTTTCAACAAACGCTTTAAACTCCAAAAACTTAGAATATACTTCACTCTTGGCAAACAAAGGATACAGCCAGGTAAAACGACTAAAGTCATCCACAAAGACCACATAATATCTGAATCCAGAAACAGAAGGCCGAAATGGACCCCAAACATCACTGTGTATAAGAGCCAAAGGTTGATTTACAGTAGTATTGGAAAGACTAAATGGCAATCGGTGGGACTTAGCCACACAACAATGAGAGCATACATGAGAGGATGCTCTTGTCTTATTATATTCAACTGGAAGTTGAAACTTATGAGCTAAGTGACGAAACTTATCAGCTGATGGATGTCCCAAGCGTTGGTGCCAGATGGCTTGAGAAGTTCTGGTAGTTGCAGTGAAACAAGATGGTGGTGAAGCTAGAGATGGAGGTGGTGGTTGAAGATGATACAGACCATTAATATGCTGGCCCTGAAAAAGTACTTGCTTGTGAACCTTGTCCTGAATAACAAACGAGGTGTCGTCAAAGGTAACGGTGCAATTATTATCCAAAGCCAATTGATGTACTGAAATTAGATTAGAAGTAATCCCTGGCACATGAAGAACATTGTTCAACCGAAAAGAATGCTTAGGAGTAGGAAGTATACCAGTTCCTGTATTCTGAATTGGCAGAGTGGAGCCGTTACCAACTGTCACCTGTTCTGGACCAGAATAAGGCTCATAGATGGAAAGATTAGAAAGATCATTAGTGATATGTGTGGAGGCAGCAGAATCCACATACCAATTAGAGGTGGATTGTTCAGGCACAGTAGTCACAAAAGCCTTATTCTGAGGCTGAGAGGGATAAGAACCTGAATAAGCTTGAGGTTGATAATCAATATTGAGGCGATGCCAACAAGTAACAGCTGTGTGACCTGGTTTGTCACAGATCTGACATACTATGCCAGAAAACTGATGTTGAGAGCCTGGTGTATGATGTGGTGTAGGTGTATGATGTACTTGAGAAGTATTACCCCCAGAATTAGAGTGAGATCGACCACCGCCTCTGTAACCGCCTCTATTGGAAGAATAACCGCGAGAATTGCCTCTAAAACCACGAGAACTTCCTCGAAAACCACGGTTCTGTGGATAATAAGATCGAGAAAAAGTACTATTTCCTTGGTAACCACCTCGTGATGTAGCAAAAGCTACGGTGAGATCAGGAGAAGATTGTGAGGATTTAAGGGAAGAATCCTCATGTATTGCTTCAGATAACAACAAAGAACACAATTCCTCCATTGTAATTGGAAAAGGTCTTGTACGAATCGAAGTTTTGAAAGCACGAAACTCATCATATAAACCATTGAGAGTGATTAAAACCAGATCTTCATTATCAACAGTAGCACCAACCAAAGTTAATTGATCACTCAAATTCTTGATTTGTTGCAAATAAACCTCCATTGTACTCGTGTTTTTAGTCGTAGAATTCAATCTATTCTTTAACTGATGAACATGAGATCGAGAGAGAGTGGTGAAACGTTTTTCGATACTTGTCCATGCTTCACGACTTGTATTACAGTTAAGAACAACAGAATAGATCGCAGAAGAGAGAGTACCAAAAATACAACTCATGAGATGCGCATCATCGACTAACCACTGAAGAAATTCTGGATTTGTAACTTCTTCGTTGGATGAATTTCGTATTTTTGCTGGTGGTGTGACTCCTGTACCGTCAACGAAGGAATTCAATCCAGTCGCCTTCAGAATGTTCTGCCATTGATTCTTCCAAATGATGAAATTTGAGGCTCCAAGTTTCTCAGAAACAAACGCGGTAAGATTTGCGATGAGTAAAGAAAGGTTTGAGGATGGTGAAGGTGATTTGTTTGAAGACGAAGAAGAAGAAGCGGGAGTAGCCATGGAAGAACCTTGCTCGTTGGAGCTGTGAGGCTCTGATACCATAAAGAGAAAAGGAATCCGATGGAAATTTTTATTATACTTTCTCACAAAGATACAGTTACAGAGGAGCCTTCTTATATAGGCTTACACAACAAGATACAATGCGTAAAGATTAAGCGGTGCAAGTAGTGCAAGTGGGCATACACGTGGACATACAAGTGGGAAGTCAGTTACACCTAGCTATGCAGAATTATCTCCTGTGGCAGAGTCTTCAAGTGGAGATGAGCTTATCTTTCTATCATTGCATGGGAGGTTTGCAATGCTGTACCAACCACGAGCACTTCTTTTGATTCGACATTGATGCAGAGAACCCAAAAACCACGGTACTGCCACCTCCAGATACCAATCTGTCTAGCAAGGTCATCTATTTCGGAGAATGTGGGTCTCATTTGATTCTTATAGAAATCGCTTCACACAATATTGCAAAGGGATTTAGGATGCTTGAGATCAGCGGCGGACCCAAGAATCCAACCCAATGGGGCACCTTATCAGGGCCGGCTAATGGGGGAGGCGGGTGAAACACAGGCTTCGGGCCTCCAAAAAAATGCTAAAATCGAGGGTCCCAAATTTTCAGTACCCATATATATGTATACATATCTATATATTAGGCCCAAATATTTTTATTCTAAGTCTCCTTAAGAAAGATTAAATGGATTGACTACATTGTCTATGGAGAAGGATTTGGCAAAGAAACTTGAGTTGGAGACTTAATTAGTACGTTTGTGGCAAAAAGTGCAAGAAGAATAATTTTCAAGTAATGGATTTTGAAATACTATAATGATTGCATTTTTTTGGGATAACGGTATGTATACTTTTCTAATGGTAAAGTTTTATAATGATGTTTTTTGTACGGAACTCTTTGTCGATCAACTTTTGTATGAAACATATGGGGAGACCTCGTTTAAGCGGTTCGCTTTCGGCCTTCAAAACTTATGAGCCGGCCCTGCACCTTATTAATTATAATTGTGTACTCCCTCCATCCCAAATTTTTTGTCTGGTCCGTAAAACGAGAACTTGAAAATAACACAAAAAATTTCAAGAAAAATCCAATTTTTTTTGACAAGTTACTAGATATCAACGAGTACTTTTAATTTATGAAAAAAATTAGAAAATTTTCTTTTAAAAGACTTATTATTTTTAGGTCCTCGTTTTGAGTACCGGACAAAAATTTTGGGACGGAGGGAGTAATTTTTTTCTAGTCAAGAATCTTGCTAAATTAAAACATTTATTATGGACTATAATGTTTATAATGCATATATTTTATAAAAAAAAAGGAACAGAAAATGAGCACAATTAATTCTACATTTTTATTTTGAGATATATATATAGGGGGCGGTTCCGTGGACACAACGAATAACACAACATTTGACACAAATTTTTTTTTGTGAGCCTCACGCGAATGATCGGAACCATACAATTTGTTTAAAATATGTTTTTAAGATTGCCTGTAATAAATCAACTCATTTGAATATCGGTATGACCTTGATCGGTTCATTAAGTTGATTCCTGTCAGATTTTACAGGATAAATTTGAGTGAACTTATCAAACTTTTACCAATATCCAAATGAGATGATGTTTTACAGGAACTCTTACAAACATGTTTTAAACAACTTGAACGACTCTGATTGTTAGCGTGGGGCTTCGATTACTGTTGTGTCAAATGTTGTGTTATTCGTTGTGTCTATGGAACCATCCCAATATATATATATATAGCGTTATATATATATGAGTGTGTATGTTAAATATAGCGTTATATTATATAATTATGCTAAATATATAATATGATTAATTTTTTTTTTTGAGTTTTATGCGGTGGTCAGTGAGGGCACGTGCCCGCGTGACCCCTTGGGTCCAGCTCTGCTTGAGATGTTGGAAGGGAATAACTTTCGGTGGACTGTCAAGTACGTAATTGATTTAACACCCTTAATATTGCCAAGAAGAAAAGAGTGGAAGTTTATGGTGATAAGTGTTGAGAAAGTGGGAGCTAATGAAAGTGATCTCGCAGTGGTGTTATACGTTCGGGGCAAAGTCGTACAATGTTATATCAACTGCAAGACACTGAAGGTGCTTTGTGATATGACTGGAGTCAACGTTCCAGACGTCATATTCTATCCTTACATGCATGCTTACCCCTTCATCGAAAGTCTAACGCTCGTTTGAGCGATGTTCTCTATATGTGCGGAAAGTCTAGGGGCACACCCACTCAGTCACATACCAGACACACTTATGCGTGTGAGACCTACTTTGAGATCCCACACAAATGATCGAAGTCGTTCAGTTTGTTTAAAATATTTTTTCAAGGGTCCATGAAAAAACCCAGCTCAATCAGATATCGGCAAAGACTCGATTGATTCATTAAAGTTTCAGCTCCTGAATCAAACGGACCAAAACTTTAACAAACTTATCAAGCCTTTTTTGATATCTGATTGAGCTGATTTTTTTCACGGACCCTTACAAAAATATTTTAAACAAATTGAACGATTCCGATCACTCGTGTGGGACCTCAAAGTAGGTCCCACAAGCGTGGGTGTGGCTGATATGTGACTGAGTGGGTGTGCCTATAGCAGAGTTATGCATGTGTGAGAAATGTCAGTCCTTAAATTTGGTTTGAGTGGAGAAACGCTACTGGTGTACTGGATGACAAGAGGGTACCCACAAAATTAAAGGGTAAATTCTATAGATCTGCCATAAGACCAACGATACTTTACGGGACAGAATGCTGGCCTATTAAGAAACAACAAGTGAACAAGATAAGTGTAGCGGAAATGAGAATGTTGAGGTGGATATGTGGTAAGACTAGACGAGATATGATTAGAAATGAAACAGTCCGCGAGATGGTAGGTGTAATACCTATAGAGAGGAAGTTGAGGGAAAATAGGCTTAGGTGGTTTGGGCATGTCTATCGGAGACCAGCGAATGCAGTAATTAAGAGAGCGGATATGATAGCTTTGCGTAGCAATGTTCCGGGGAGGGGAAGACCCAAATTGACTTTAGATGCGGTAGTGCGCAAGGATTTGAGTCTACTAGGGCTAAGTGAGCAAGCAACACTTGATAGAGCTCAGTGAAGGAAAAAGATTCATGTAGCGGATCCCAATTGATTTAGGACATAAAGCTCGGTTTGGTTTGGTTAAGTGATGGCCTAGATGTTGAAGCAATGTCCTAATCTTTTCACATGGTTGGTAAATTTAGTATTATGCTCTCTAATTGCAGTATAGTTTCTTGATCAATCAAATTAATTGTCTGAGTTATACTGTTCCCTCCAAAATTGTGATTATGGTAACCTGATAGGAAGATTGTCGATCAAAGTCTTATCTTCTGCATGTTTTCCAGAAGTCGAAAAACTTATAGTTCCATTTTAAATAGCCACTAACCGATAGTTGGTTGTACCCTTGGCAATGTCAGACTGTTCTTGTGTTGTATATTTATCGTATGAAATATATTTCGAAACAAATTTTGAATTCTATTAACTTATTTTGGCCTAAATTATTTGTTGGGTTTATCTCACATGAATGGGCCTATTTTTATTACTAAGAGAACCCATTAAGTCCTAGTTATTGGAGCCCATTATTTTCCATTTGATTAAATGAGATTGAGGTGATAAAATGAGGTTCATTTTATCAAATGAGGTGGGGATGTGATTTTATCTCCAATGAATCTGGTTCATTAGACTTGGCTGTTGCATTTTACCGTTAACTGCCAGCTCAATTGCTAGTTTTCAACAGCTAGTTCATGTTGACTTGGTCCAAATCCTAACTTTTTTTTTTTGTTTTTGTTTTGACCATTCGATATATATCAGTGGAGGGTAGCGTGGAAGTTAGTGAATAAGTCTTAAAGGGAGTCTGGAGGCTATCCATAGCCCTAAACCCTAAACACCTCTGCCGAAACTCGAATCCTGGTCTCCCTTAGGCTATAAACACTTGACCCATATCCTAACTCTATTCATATATTTATGCCTTGCTCCATGAATCACTAATACTACTATCGTGCACTCACATTTCCATCCACTACAAATCAGAGCACTCCAGCACTGCTAAATACACAAAAAAATATACCCAGAATTTACCCAGGATTTGAAAATTAATGGCCTAAATTCACTTGAAGTAAATATGAGCCATTGATTTACACATTCAAGGTATTTTTTCTGGATACCTAAACTTTCTGTATCAATTTTAAACTTGGCCTGTGTTTTGAAAAAACTAATTTTCCTCTCTTGCTTTTACAGATTGGATGGACCCACCTCAAGAAAATAATTACTACTTGACCTCATCTTCCTCTTTGCTTTTACAAATTGGAAGGCCACATCTCAGGAAAATAATCGTCTTCCGAACCCATTTTCATTTTTTTTTAGAGAGAGCGATTTCCACGATTTCCAAATTATTATGTTCACATTTTTTTTTGTCTTCTAAGAGTAAAAATTTCATGTGTAAAAATTTCTCTAAAAAAAGAGAGGATGTGGATAACAATTTAAGAGGATTAAATATCAATTACTTTAAAAAAAATTAAAAATCAATTCGATCGCGACCGCCCTCATATGGTACTCTCGTCTTTAACTCATTACTTTTTACTTTCTGTGGATGGTCATGGCGATGCTAAGATTAGGTAATTTTCACAAGGAATTAGTACTTTATTTTATTGCAGCGAATCCAAGATTTGAATACTGGTAAATTATGCATGGAGCAATCCGCCAATCCCACCAACTAAACAGACTTATCCCACAATTGTCTTTTAACTCATACTATTCCATCTTGAATTACAACCGTCCAAACATGGCCTTGGAGTTAAATATAATTTTTATGACCTTCAACGTTTTATAAGGGCTGCAAACGAGCCGAGCCGAGCTTTGAGGTGTTCGAGCTCGGCTCGTTTGCTTAACGAGCCCAAAACTCGTGCTCGAGCTCGAGCTCGACTCGGTAGTAAACGAGCCGAGCCAAACTAATTTACTTAACGAGCCTCTTTAAACGAGCCGAGCCTATTAAACAAGCCAAGCTTTTGCGAGCCGAGCCAAGCTTTCGCGAGTTGAGCTCGGCTCGTTTAGTAAACAAGCCCAAAACTCGAGCTCGAGCTCGGCTCGATTAGTAAACGAGCCGAGCCGCGAGCTGCTCGCGAACAGCTCGGCTCATTTGCAGCCCTATTTGTAAAGGTAGTTAATACACCGCTCCTTGTATTCTGATATATATTCAAGCAAATGGGTTGGATTAAAGTTATCAATGTTTAAGGGTTGTTACACGAAACTGATTTAAATTTAAAATTAACTTAATATGTTTTATAAATAGGTCACGCTTACGTAACACACAACCTAATTTCACTTGATAAGTCAGATCCACTTACTTATTCATCTTAAGGGTGAGTTTCCCACTTGATAAAATCAAATTTTATCAAGAGTTGATTTTATTTATCAACTCTTGATTTTATCAAGTGGGGAAAAAAATTTGATAAAATCTCAAATTTTTAGTACAAAAATCTGAGATTTTATCAGATTTTTTTCCCCACTTGATAAAATCAAGAGTTGATTTTATCAAAACTTGATAAAATCAGATTTTATCAAGTGGGAAACTCACCCTAAGTTAGTTTAAGGAATACCTCCTAAATCCACTTTGAACGTATACGCCCTCGAGACCAACTATACCGTGCAATCATCCCACCGTGGGCCCACCAGCAAATTTTTTTTTTCTTTACCATTCATTAATCTTAAACTACTCTATCCTAGGGGAATTGGGGAGGGGATGGGCCCACCAGCAATTCCGAGAGTTTATTTCAAAAACTCTTGCAAATAGATTCATCATGCCAAAAATAAAGGTATAATTGATTTTGACGCTTCACTTTTGATAAGGGAGCTGATAAATCCACGACAACTTTTTTTAAAGCCACGACCGCTCATGTTGATTGACAAGATTACCCCTCTGACATTTATTCCATTAATTCTCTCTTTTTTTCATTACTCTATCTCTCTCTCACACACACTGACCAGACCACTGAAAGACCCACTTTCATCTATTTCGCCCCTTAACCCCGTTCACCGGAGGCCACTAATCCAAGGTGAGCATTCAAGATGTTCTCTTTCATCTACTTCGCGGCCCACCACGGCAATTGCGTGCTTGTTCTGCTCCTTCTCTGACTCAGAAATGCAAGATCTTAACCAGACAGCTTCGGTCTTCGCCTGAGTATTCGCTGGAATATTCAAGGGAATCTTAGTTGATTTCCCAAAGCTCCATCTTGTCTTTCCGGTCACCGGAGCTTGTATTTTCCGGTGATTCCTTCTCTTTCTTCATACCCAACAAGAAAAGGTGGAGCTTGAATTTATTCACAATATCTTTTACATTACTGTCGAACGGAGGAGGTGGATCTCATTCTCATGGTGGGTGATTCACAGTGGATGAAATCAAATAAAGAATGCCGGAGTCCGGAGAAGAGATGGCCGGAAGAGAGGGAAGTGGGTTTCACTGCAATTACGATTAAGAGAGAGAGAGGGGTAAAGTTGTAAAGGATAGTTTATTGGTCGTGACATTAAAACAATGGGCCGTGGCAATAACGGTATCCTTTGATAATCATACTTCAATATTAGTCTTTTATCTTGTTAAAATACACATAACATGAATCTAAAAGACAAAAATGGAATGTGGTTATTAAAATTTAAAATGCCAAAATCATTTTCCAAAATAAATTGATCAGATATTGTATGTAAATAAATTTTCAGTTGAGGAAAGTGTAAAAACATTGACAAAAAAGTCCACATTCACACACACAGTTGCGTAACTCTTGCGTAAATTTGTTTCTATTTTGATTTATGGAAGTGGGTGCCTCCAAAATTTATGTCTATCCTCGCTATAAATTAAGTGAGTTGAAATTTATGTGTATAAAAAGTCTACAATCAGTCAATCACACACAGTTGCGTAAACAATTCATAATTTCTTTCTATTTTTTTTTCCACAGAAACAAGAAGTTTATTGAGTAGATAAAGATTCCGAGGAGCGGAACTCTTGGGAGACAAGATTAAACAGCCATTGGGGGACAGGACCCCCCCAAAGCTCTACCTTAACACCCAATAAGGCTTTCTTTGCCAATAAATGGGCTGCCTTATTACAGATACGTTTAACATGGATAAAATTGCAAAACGAGAAGGAGGGAGCAAGATGCAAACAATCAGAAATCACTGAGCTACAATCCGAAAAAGACTTATCCCGAGCAGATAGGGCCTGCACAATTTGAGCCGAGTCACCCTCAATGATAATGGAACCACAATGTTTATTCATAGCAAAAATAAGAGCTTCCCTGAAGCCCATAGCTTTCGTTGTACGGGGTGAGAAAAAACCTTGGAATGTAGCAGAGAAAGCACCCACAAAAGAGCCTAGAAAATCACGAGCCACAACTCCGATACCCACGCATCCTTCCTTCTTGTTAACAGCCCCATCAACATTGAATTTAATAAAACCCGTTGGAGGAGGGAGCCACCTAGGAGGGGAGACACACTGACCCATTTCCTGGGGTTTGGATTTAGGAACAATCAAACTTTCAACTTCAGCACAAAGAGCGCTAGCCTTTTCCAAAACCAAGGTACACGGTTGCTCCCGAGAATTGAAGTAAGCGCTGTTCCTAGCCTTCCAAATGTACCAGCATAGTGAGGCCAAAAGAGCTTCCAAATATTTCCCATCCGCACGCTTGTTGAGCGTCTCTGTAATGGACCGCCACCAATCCATAAAAGAC
>JAXBDA010005304.1:0-25058 GCA_036023075.1 Gaultheria prostrata
TGCCTTCCCTGGTCAACTTCCGGCCAGGTTGGGTGCTAACGTCGGGTTCGTCCTGTGCAGGTGATTCAAGAGACGAAAGATCCATCCCTCCACGGTGAAAGAGAGTCCTAAGGAGGTCCGCCGGAATTCAGGACACCACACCTTCCTCAGCTACCCAATCCATTCGGCCCTCCGAGGATAGTAATTTTACAACCTACTATAGGTCTATGATATTGATGATCATTAAACATTACATTCCTTTGCTTGATCTTACGGACTGATATTCCGCCACTTCGAGGGGCAATTCAGTTTTTGTTGGAGCACTTCTGTGAATGATACATTGCCATATTGGAGTGGATTAAATTTTGTATTTAACCATAATTTCTATTGAATTATCCAGTATAAAATGAAAGGCACTTGTATATCCTTAAACCTGTCCCCATCTTGTCGTGTTGGTGCTACCTAGATGACAACCCATCGAATGGCTTGTTCCTCACCTCTTATCTGATGTGAGGTTTGTGACATGCTCTTATGACTACAGGATGTGCCAGACTATGCATTGGGTACCCAGAAAAAAAAGTCTCAGGTGAAGTTATAACTCTGGAGTGTGAGTTCTAGCAGCAGGTGGACAATATTAAGCCTTTTGCAACTAAAGATGTCCAAAAACTAACAAAATCAATTGTTTTCTATTTCTGAACTGCTTGATTCTCTTACCAAAGACAATCAGATCCATCATTTGAGTTCCCTTCCCACTGAAGATTTTGGTCTGTTAGACGTTTGTGATAGTTTTTTTTCGCCCTCATCGGGGTTGACTTTTGCTCTCAAAAATTGGATTTTCTGAATTATTGACTTCAGTTTTCTTGGTTCTGTGATTTACAAACAAGTGCGAGAGAGACAAGTGCGCCAGAACTTGCAAAGCTGCTTTATTGGCTAATGGTGGTTGGATACAGCATTCACAACATTGAGGTTCGTTTTGATATGGAAAGAGTACTTGGCACTCCGCCAAAGCTCGCAGAGTTACCTCCGGGTGACAATGTCTAGGCATCGTTCTAAACTGCAAATGAACGAATTAACAAATTGGTGGCACTGACAACGGTCATCAGGGAAGCGTATTTTGAAATGCTTGGTGCAGTTTTAGCACATCTGATGCCAACTAAAATCCCAACTCTTGGATGAACAATTACCGAAAGAAATACATTTTTTTCCGTTATTTCTTTTCGTTTTTGTGTTCCGTCTAGAAAAATAGAAAGCAAAAAAGACCAGAGCGGATGGGTGTTTAGTGATCTGGACCCTCTCTACTGATTGAGGATATTTATATTGGATTACATGATGTGATATGTTTTTTTTTTTCATTTTCGGGGATCTATTAATGATTGCTAAACTAGCATAATTTTGGTATTTGTGAAGGTTAATGCCGATTTTTTTTCTCTTGCTCCATTCGGGATTTCTCATCCACCCCTATATGCTTCTCAATAATTGGAGGCTGAAAACTTCAACTAGACATCATGTGTAATTCTGATCCTCTCCTTTTTTTTCCCCCGACAAGTTTTCGAGTTAGTTAATGAAAACCTCGACTACTCCCCGTCAAAAGTAGGCTATCCAAGCCAGAATTCTTACCGATAACCCCTCTCGAGGTCAGCTCACTTCGAATTTGCAACTGTCAAGTAAATCACAGATACATGCAACCTCTTACTCTCATTCACTGGGTAACATGGGCGGAGCCATGAAGGGACAAGAGTCTCACTTTAATTTTTCACAAGATTTTTTGGTAGTTTTGAGCTAAATTTTGCAATTTTGACTCTTCAAAAATTTTATAAATTGCCCCAACCCCAACTTGCTTAAAATACATAGAAATCTCAAGTTTTTTTTCTTCTTTTCGAGAGTTGATGGTATTACAAATTAAGCTTCCGTACATTATTTTCAAAATATAGTAAGTCATTGGAACCAACTATAATGCAAAAAAAACATGTGTCACTGTATATCTACGTTATAGTTAACTTCTTAATATGGTTATTTCTATACATGAGCAAATAGAAAAAATAACTTGCATAAGATCTAATTGTTGACCCCGCTAACTTAAGATCCTGGCTCCGTCCCTGTTGGGTAAGTCGAAACTTTGTCAAACAAAGTTGTCCAAATGGCTTATCTTTAAATGAGGGTGAACAAAATCGAAATCCATGAAGAACGACTGTATGATGTTTTAGATGAACAAGAGATTGATAAAGTGATGGAATGTGTTGACTGAAACAATATTTCCTTCAGAGATTTTACTGATATGCTTAAAAGGACCTCCTACAAAGTACGTTATTCATGAATAACTTTTCTCCCAAAATAGGAAGACAATAGTCGAAAGAAAGAAAATAACATGCTTAGAGGGCTCTGGAAACAGTTGGAGAGTAAATTAAACACCAAATAATGTTATTGCTCAATTGACCAAGTTTTTGCCCTCTCATTATCATACAAGAAAAAAGCAAAGAAACAAAACCTGGACTAATATAGCCTGAAATACTAACTACAAAATTTTACATAGAATCTGCTTTCACTTTTCAGAGCCCTTCAGATGTAATCAAGAAATTTACAACATAAAACACTAGAACCACTCCACAGCCTACAAAAGCACCATCTTTACCAAGTCATCGAGTCCCTTCACCAATACTGTATGGTGCTCCCATAATACTTCGGTACATCTCTCATCCTTGTAAGATCTAAACTATCGGAATCCGAGTAACAAATTTAAATTTTCCAGTTAGCATTTAACCTTCTAATTCCCTGAAAATCAGCTTTGTTGGCGCAAGGTTTTACATAATTTGGGATTGGCATGGTTCTCTTATGTCTGCCATAGTATCCATTTCCAAGGATTAAATTGGACAGAGTGGGCCCCCACGCGACTTCATGTAAGAGACCTTACCTGGAAACAAACTAAGTCGGGCAACTCCTAACCAAGTTTAAGCCACAGAGTCAACTCACCTTTAAATTCATTCAACGACACCTTCTCTGTTGCCATAGTTACTTAAAAGCCTCCTGGCCCATAGACTTCGGTTAGGTAGCCATGATATCTCGAACCCCAGTGTAGCACACCATCTTAGGTACAAGAGGGAAACAGCGAGATTATCCTGATAATCTTTGAAAAGCTCTAGGATGCGTGTCGCAGCTTCCAAGTCTGCAGAAAAGATGAAGTTTTCCACATATTCTGTTCTCTTTTCTTCAAGAATGCTATCTTCCTCTGATATCATCCGCATACTGAGAACTTGCAATGCTTTTATACCTGTTCCAGTGTAATCATGGTTCATGTATGCCAAGAACATGTATTAACATGTTGATGGATCTGGCTGGACCTTTTTTTGGTGCATCCGCCCAGCAATAAGCTCAATTACATAAACTCTACCGTGACAAAAAAAAAAAATTTAAGATGAGGCAGATCGAGATAAATCGTACATCTAAGCATAACACGCATATAGGGTGATCGACAAGTGGATGTGTCTAATGTACCCTTAAAAGTGGCACCATTTTTTTATCATATGATCAAGAGACTACAAAAGAATGACTATTATCAAGGATCAAAATACCGCTTGCCTATGTTGTTTCTGTTAGCAAGGAAAAGGAAATGTTTCTGAAACATAACGAGAAATGTAGCCAGAGAGTAATGAAATGTCAAGAGAACTTAGCAATATATGAATATGTCATCCTTGGATATTTCTATTTAATAGCTGTTGAAAACAAGCCCCATCAATTGGTGTTAATGGGTACTTTATTGTTGTTGGGTCAAAACAACTCACTTTTCCAGAATTTCAAAACACTCCGGTACTTTTCATTATATATGTCACAGGAACATTGGAACTTCGGATTCCACCAATGTTTAGTCTGGTCTGCAAGGAAACAGAAATTTTCAGCTGTCGCGATTGGAACAAAATTAACCTGCTATGGTCAACTCACACAGGACAGGACCCCCTCCATTGGATTTTTACCAATGTAGTGAGTGGCAATTGAACTTCTGATAAAAACAATGTGCTCCATCAAAAGTAATAAGGCAAATGAAGCTACAGATGGACCATTTTATTTGTATGCATGATTTCACTTATAGACAACAGAGTGTGCTATACAGTGGTAGGTGGACTTATAGAGGTTGAGAGCTTCTACTTACTAATGACTGTAGGATAGGTACCTTCAACTTCTTTTTAAAATAATCAATACCTTTTCACATGCTTCCTGAAGAATAGTGCTGAACAACAAAACATCAGACTGGATCCATCCCAAGCTTCCTTGGTCCAGAAGACTTAATGCTTTGTCAAAATCACCATATCCCAACAGAATCTGACACATGCACGTCAGAGAAACTACTGCACTAGCAGATTTGAAGCATCTGACAATGCTGCAGCAATCAATCATTATGTTGTAAGTTGCAGCATCTGGCCGATGACCACATGATTTCATAGATCTGAATATATGAACCACCATATGATTCTGGATGCAAAGGCAAATAACATGGTTAGTAACCAACTTAACAAAAGATATCATTTGGAGTGGATGCTTGAAAATATCTGCATCGTTCCTTAGCCTCAACAAGAGAATGCAACCCCGTGTTATAGGAAGTGGTTCTGAGACAAGAGTAACCACGAGAAAACTGATTCTCTACCACATGTAAGTAATGGATGAGCTCCCTCACCATTCCCTCTGCTACAAGCTCTTTTAGCTGAAGAACCGATAAGAAGCTAATGCCATGCCACTGTTTTGACCTCATATATGACAAGTATAAAACTCAAAGCATAATCTGCCTCACAGCTCTCACATATAACGGATGATGAGTAATCTCCATATAACTCGGAAATTGAATGAGGAACACAATTCAGGAAATTTCTAAATCCTATTCAAACTGGCAAGTGGCAATTCCTAAAATCTCACTCTAGGCACCAAGAATTCAGAGGATTGTTTTTTGGAGACTTATTGCCAGATTATTAGATGCAAGAGGATGCATAAAGTATTAAATCAACTAGCTGTATCACTTTTACGTGAAGGAGGATGCTACCAAACACACGTCTATCCTCCAATGCTCAACCAGACTTCCTTTTGTAATTGCCAATGTAGCACGTGTTTGGCCCAGCCCATAGGCAGGTCAGGCTACGATGCCATATTACACTCCCATCCCATGTGGACCATAACGATAGTGGCTTTGGCCCAAGATTTATGACTATGAAAACACATCCTACTGAGAAAGTATGTGACCTCACTTTGCCTAAGAACTTCTCTTACCAAACTGACGTGGATAGGATGTTAACAAGTAGACGTGGATTTTCAACTACGTAGCAATCCAAGACTGTGGCGTAAGAAGACAAAGTACTTAAGGCATGAGCATGGTCCTGATAAAATGAGTGAAGTACCATACCACTGAAAAAAATTCCAACAAACAAGCTGAGATGAAAAAGAAAATCAAAATACAAAAAACCCATGATATCGCAAACTTAAAATTCCAAGAATTCAAAGCTCTTTGAGGACACCTATGGAAGGAACTTATCAAGTTCCTCATTGATGAATGGCTGTGCTATCCATTTCGATAGCGTGTATCCTTTTTGCAACATCAACTAGTGACAACATATTGCCTTCTTCATAGGGTGCATTCATGTTACCAAACAATGAAAAAAGCAGCTCATATGTCCGGATATCTGGCACAGACATACTACATAATGTAGAGAAAAATCACTGACACGTGCAATTGCTTATAAGTCATATCCACTGGGTAAGTCCGGTCTACACCAACCAGAGATGGTTCTAGTGACATTCGATAATAATATTGAATAGCGAGAATCATATTGGTTCACTCTTATCAAATGAGGAAGTAGCCTGACAAAGTGATGGAATGTGTTGACTGAAATGATAATTCCTTTAGAGATTTCACTAATTGCTAACCAGGGCATCCTACAAAATAAGTTATTCATGAACTATGTTATTGCTCAAAGGGCTCTGGAAACAGTTGAGAGTAAATTAAATACCAAATCATAGGGGGAGCTTCTAGTCCGGCCTCCGGACCTCCGGACCTCCACGTTCCTGATATTTTTTTTATGATCCGAACCGCAATGTGTTTAAAACGTGTTTTTAAGGCCCCGCTGGAAATCATCAAAAAAAAAATACCGGGAAGGGCTTGATCCAAACAGTTTTTCACAAAACTGTAAATGTACAGTTTTTGTGAAAAACTGCTCGGATCAAGGTCTTCCCGGTATTTTTTTTTGATGATTTCAATTGGGGCCCTTAAAAACACGTTGTAAACACATTGGACGGTTCGGATTTTGTAAAAACAAATTTTAAAACCTTCAAAACACCCAAAAAGCTTCCGGTCAGGATCCCTGACTGGAAGCTAGCCGCCAAATCATATTGCTCAATTGACAAAGTTATTGAGACCCTCTCATTACCAGAAAAGCATAGAAACAAAACCTGGACTAGCATAGCCTCACATGCCAACTACAAAATTTTACAACTAAGCTGTTTTCAGTCCTCTTCAGATGTCATCCTTTTGGATATTTCTAATAGCTGTTCAAACAACCCCCGACAATTGGGGGTTAAATTAATGCCTACTGTGTTATTATTGTGTCGAAACAACTCACATTTTGCAGAATTTCAAAACACTGGAAGGAAACAACCCCCGACAATTGGGATCCCACCAATGTTTTTGTCTTGTGGTCTGCAAGGAAACATCCCAGCTCTTGACATCGTCATGGGCTTCACTGCAACCTCGCATCTTTCACACTGCAGATTGGAGAGAGGGCTGCCGGATTCTTCACCGCCGATAGACATGCTGCCGGAGGGTGAGAGGGAGGTCGACAACAGAGGGAGGAGGAGAAGACAAGTGTGTAAAGTCCCTGTTGGCTTGGGGAGAGGGTTGCTGATCGCAAACAAAATAAAGAATTAAAGGAGGGATTTATTTAAAAATATTTTCCACTTCATGACATAGGTTCGTGCTCTAACAAACGATGTCGTTCCAAGATATTCAAGTTCTAAAAACTCTTTGGTATTACAAGGACAGTTACTAAGTATACAGACAATATTTTAATAATCTGAGACGTTAATCATATTTAAATTAGGATGAGACATATCATGTAACAATATTACGTCCATAAAATACAAATTAGTAGTTAATCTGAATGATTTTCTGTTTCTTGATATAGGTGTGGTTTCACTCAATCAAAACCCTCAAACCTGTTTAGGCCTTGGAAGAGTGCAAGGACGATTTCTATCAATCCCAGAAATTTTTTGATGATCTGATACATTCATTTTGAATATTGTGTTTGAAACTAAACTATGTAAATAAATCGTGTTAATTTGATAGAGATTCGTACTTAATCTCATTGAATTTATGTTTCTTGAAATATAGGTCCTGTTACATTGAATCAAAACAATATAGGAGTAACTCATTTCCATGTAACTCGCGTTTGCAGGAGGCCTTTCCCTGAACGACGTCGATTTATGACTCATTTGAAGCTCTCTGCCTCGATAATCTCCGACAAAGGTCGGCAACTGGCGGCTCCCTTAGCCCTCCCTCCCATATGATTTCTCTACTCTTTCCCGTAGCTGCTGGATTAACTAATCTCCAATTTTGATAGCATATTTTTAAATGCTTGCTTAACTTTAAAGCTTCTATAGTTTTAAGACTTTTGGGTGTTTAGATGTAGCTCTTAAAGCTCATCTGGTAGTACCTCTTGGCTACGGAGCGCGAGGTTTAGAAGCTGGAAGGTTGGGGTTTGTGTTTACGGAGAGACGTAGCCCCTAGTTGTTAACTCACTAATTCGCCTCTAACTAATTTATACTAAATGTTGGCGGAAAGACAAAAGTTTTTGGTGTTTGTTAGTCTATGCTTTTGGATTTGGCTACTTCAACCACCTAGGTATCAAACCCACTTGTGATGGGAACATAATTGGACTTAAATATCCGCTCTTTCATACCCAGTCTAGGTATCAAACCCACTTGTAATGGTAGTCTTTTGAACTAGGTGTTGTGTGAGACAAATTTTGTTCTGCTCATGTCTTATTCTGGTGTATGATGAAACTGAACTGTAACAAGTCCGATATGGCGATATGTTTTCTTCTAGAGTGCTTCTGATAATGGTCATTTTTTTATTTTATTTTATTTTTGGTCCTTGGCTGAAATAAGAGAGATTGTCTCAATAACTCACTAGTTCTCACCTGATACTGGGGAACAATTGCCTCATGATTGCTGCCTCGTACTTTAACATGGGCAACACTCGTTTTATGGATGATAAAAATAACTTTTCTTTCACCTGAAATGGGTTTCTGTAAAAGAACCCGCAAGTACATTTTAATGGTAATTTGTTTGTGTTCAACTACCAAATGAAAGAAACAACTTGGACTGTTTTGTTTTGTTTAAAAAGTTTGTTTTGGAGGTTGTATTTTGTTTCCATAACAATGATAATCATTTCTGCTTCTTTTCTCTCATTTTTTCTTTTCATTCTTCTTTTGCCAATCAGACGTGGCCCACAGAAGCAGAAATGGCTGAAGCTGATAGAAATCAAAGTAAGAAAAGGACCTTACCTTGGGGCACTTCTTGAGTAGTAGGTCCATGGTTGTAATTATTCTCCACAGTTTCCCACTGTCCATCCTTGCATCCTTCCAAGTTCTCTATAAGACTCAATAGTAGATGTGCTAAACATTAATTTTGCAGGTTGCTTGGATTGTTGACGATTCAGACACGGATGACTCAGATAGCAATGATGATGCATATGATGGTATGTAGTTGGAATTTTTCCATCCTTGGTGTTGGCGTTGGCATGCTCTGTAGCAATTTTGTGTTTTTTACTTGTTGAGAGTTAAAAAGATTTGTCATAAGTTTTTGTGGGGGATTATGTAATTAATTTTGTGCTGCTTTGTATAGCCATTTTTTTCATGGTTTCACGATGCCAGGAGTAGCCTCCTGTGTCAAAATGGTGGTATCACACAAGGTGGAAACTGTGGGATACCCAGGTACCAGAGTAACCGGTCACCACTTCGAATACAACCCTTACAAACGACCCTAAACTCTGATCCTAGACTATTTTCTTGATTTGCTATTGTGTGTCGGGAGAAGTTTCTATTGGTAAATCACGAGTTTCACCATGTTAGTTGCCAGCTGCTCCTTTAGTACCCTTAATATTTACAGTTCGCTGCTTGGGAAAGTCGGGTTTTTCCTTCTAACTATTCATTTGAAGTAGTTAAGACTAGAAGTGTAGCTGCTGGGAGTGCATGATGATAGTAAAAGCACCGGATAATGTAACGTGGTGCTATAAATTTAGCCATTAATGACCACATTTCATTGTCCTTGTTCTCTTCTTGATCTTGTCCATCCATTGCCAGTGGCAGGTTGCCATGTGAAGGGAGTTGGTGATTCAATGTTGGTCGAGAATTAGGATGCATGGCGCTTGATGTAATTTTGCAGAGCATACAAAGGATAAAGTTCGTTTGTCAAATTTTAAGGAATCACTAGGAAATATTTACACTGTTGTAGTTTGAAAGCCATATCCTGTTGTGCTTTTACGAGCTGTCAAAAGCACCCTCTTGGATGCATGCTATAATTTGTTTATCTGCTGGACATCCTAGAAATGTAAGTGCTTTCCTTTGTCTTGCAGGAAGGTGAAAACTTTACAAAAGAGCACATAAAGGATGAGATTCGCAAAATTGAAGAAGCACATGCTGAAGATGAGGGTACTTCTCTTTCTTCCAAATCAAATGCCATTACTTTTAAGGAGTCATATGTAGCACTTGGTGTTTTCTCTAGAGCATTAGAAATTAGAATACTGAACTTTAAATTTATGCTAGGAAGTAAAGTTGCTGGTTTTTTTGTTACCTTGTTTGTTTTGTTTGATTTTACGTGGAAGTACATAAAGGGTAGAACAACCAAGAAATTTTTGGATGTGACTAAGTTTAATGTTGGAGGTAACAACAGTACTTATCATAATGGACTCTTCCACGATTACTGCCCAATCCAGACTCTAAACTATGTGCATGATTATCATGTCTGTTGTAGTCTGCTGTCCTCCATGCCAATTGCTTGTGGAATTCACATATATTAGCATAGTTCATTGGTGAGGACATGTGATTTTACAAGATATATCTTATCTCATCCAATTTTGTGAATCAATTACTCACACGGTTATATGAACGTGTTAGGAATCTAGAAAAGAAAGACAATTGATAATGTAGCCAGAGTAATGAAAATGTCAAGAGAACTTGGGAATGTATGAAAACGTTTTCGCAACATTACGAGAACATAGGCTCTCTTTACTCCCCGTGCGTACCTAAATATCGTGGTTGTCGTCTTCTCACTTCTCTGTCTGTGACTCCATGCTCGTTTGCTAGAAAACATTGTCCTCCCCTTTCAACGCCTTCATTGGGAGCTGTTTCGAGGACTACATTAACAGTCCTGTTCGTTGTCCGAAGTGGCCACAGATCATGTGATGGACAATCTTGGTCTTTTCATACACAAATTTTAGTGCACAAGTTCAAACGCACTTATATCCCGAATCGTCTCACACACATGAACCTCTCATTCATTCGTAGGAAAAATAGTAAATTTGATTCGAGAAAAAAATAATTTAACAGTCCTCGAATTTTTTGAATCAAACTTACGAAGCTAACAAGAACCCTGGGAATAAATAATCTATTTTCCGCACTCTACCCTTTTTTGGAGTCAAATTAAACTCTCCTCTCCACACCGATATGTCTGTCATCGTTCCGTGTACGCGAACCTCTAATTAGTATTACTTTATCAAAAATGCTATTGATATAGACGAAAGTACAATCTGCAACCACATCGTTTGTGTGGACCTCACAATTATAGCGGGAGACCCACATGATTGATCTGACTACATCTGTATTCGGATCTTGCGTGTCTGTATCTATAGCAATACTGTTACTCAACGAAGTTAACATACTTCATTCGAATACATATATGTATAAACATTCATTGACTAAAATTCTACATCCATGCACTAAAATCTATATGTTCGCATACTTTTTTCTTTCCAAAAAACAACTCTAACTGATTCCCTGCTCTTCGTTCTTGACATCAGCAGGAGACAGGAAGCAATCCAAAGACAACCCAACAATATTGAAATCAACCTCCTCAATCCTCCACGTCTCCTCCACCTGCGCCGTGTGATTATTCAACGACTTCCCATACCGGAAAATGGTTGCCGTCGTCCTCCCGCTATGCGCAATATTAATCCCTTCCTCGTACCTATAATCCTCTAACTTCGACTCCATGCTCGTTTCCCAGAACACGCTCTCGTCCCCTTTCGATGCCTTCATTCGGACCAGTTTCGAGTCCTCGAATTGGATCAAGAGACCGGTTCGCTGGCTGAAGTGGCCCCAGATGGTGTGGTGGACGATCTCGGTGTTTGGGGTGCTCTGAGACTTGAGGATTTCGGCGCTGGTATCAAGCTTTAGGGTGAAGCAGTCTTCGTTGGATATCGATTTTTCGCCGATACATACTGCGTTTGAGAAGAGGTTTGCTGTTGATCTTGGGTCCAAGCCCTGTATGGAATCGCAGCAATTGGCATTTCGGAAGGAAGGAATGCAGGTATTGGGTACTACCTCTCAAAGCAACCCAACAATGAGTTGGTAAATTAGGTAGTGTACAGTGCATATATCTATTATAACTTGATATTTTTTCTATCAATACTCCAACAACACTCCCTATTACCCTCTCTATTTTTAATAAAATATAATATATAGAGGAAAAGTAAGAGAGAGACAAGAAAGAGAGAATAAAAAAAGAAAAACAGTCTGTTAAAGAGGGGAGGAGAGAGAGAAAGAATAAAAAAATGGGTAGGGAGTTAATAGTGCCCCTAAATGGGGGGATTTTAGGGAGGTACTATTCATTTTTGTATTTTAGGGAGGGATTTAGGGAGTCTCTTGGAGCCTAACTTTGGGGTTTGGCTCCCTAAAATAGGGATGAGAGCCAATTTAGGGAGTTTGTTGGGCTTGCTCTCAAGTCAAGTTTTGGATAGAACGGGACAGTCCATTAACTACAATTAATGATTTAAATTTGTCCAAAAATTCTTACCGGTAGCTGGCATTATAGGATAGTGAATATTTTTTATATTTAGATATGAAATAACTTACTTTCCCAGTCTGTCTTGTTCAAGGTTCTAAAAGACGCTAGGCGGTCCCAGGTCGGTCAGGTCGACTAGTGACTCGGGGATTAATCAGCTAGTCGGATTTTCATTTTTTTAGGCCAAGTTTCCCACTTGATAAAATCTTGATATTTTATCAAGTGAGGAAGAAAGTTGGTAAAATCTCATATTTTTTAGTGCAAAAATTTGAGATTTTATCAAACTTTCTTCCCCACTTGATAAAATCAAGTGGAAAACTGGGCCTTAATAAAAATATATATATTCTCCTCCCTCCATCCCAAGTTTTGAGTAAGTAGAATAACGTAAGAAGCACAAGTTTTGAGATCGTTTTAGGCTTTAAGATTTTCGTGTTCTTTTTTTCCCGAACCAATTAGGATATACTAATAATAGTTATCCCTTTTACCTTTTCAGACCACATATTTTACCCAGATTTTTTTAAAATATCAAGAAATTACCTCCGACTTGCCGACTCATCCCGACTTTCCGACTTCCGACTAATCCCGACTCGCCGACTAGCGACTAACTGACCAAATAGACCACTAACCAAGTCGGCCGAGTGCGGACTAGACCGATTTTTAGAACACTGGTCTCGTTGAGAGGAATCCAACAATGGGGCTTTCTTAGAAGTTAGAACAATAGTTTGATAGTGGATTGAAAGACTTTTGATCGGAGAATGAATACCTGAAAGAAGCGGCGGAGGGGTCTTGGAGGGCCTCTGGAGGCCTGAGAAGGCTGGGAGGAGGACTGACCCCACGCCACCTTACCATCGCTACCGGCACTGACCTTGCAACCGGAAACAACCAGTTCAAGGAACCACAAGTCCGGATTCTTTTGCCACAGCACAAATCCACCCACTTCACAGTTGCGCTTCGCGTTCACGCTATCGTTGCTCTGGTGGATGTCCGATGACACCATCTTTACTTGCCCCACCGCGTACATGCTGTGCACTGAATCAAGTGCGGCTTGTCCGCCTGTTGCTGCTAGATACTGATGTACTATGTATTTTGCTGTGGAAGCTTCCTGTTTCCGAAAGAGAAGCCATCAAATTACATAGGAATCATTTATCAAATTACAAGCTATCAAAGTGTAAAAAGAAAAAAAAAGGGAGGGGGGGGGATCACCCACGGCCTTTTAAACCCGTGCAGGCATCTAAGCTCATTAAAACTTCGCAATTAATGGGTGACCCTACAAGGAAGACCTTAAAATATTATGCAAGGTGGTGGCGGGCCGTTACACTCTCCCTCTTTCTGCATAAAGGGTTCGGAGTAATTTTAGGTTACCTATTAGTTGGAATTTTCAGGGATCAGGACGAGTTTCCAAGCGAGTTTCTTACACACGCATTACCACAACGTGTAGATACAACCCAGGTATGACTCGCGTTTGAAAACCGGCCCACATGAGAGGCTGTCTAAGAGCTTATATACCCAATTCCGAGCTCATACTTTGTGGTATTGCCTCTGTGGGAAAGTAGGATTATAAAACATGTCGGAGCGAAAAAGGACGGCTAGAGTTTATGCCGAATTCCTTGTAAATGAAAAGAAAACATTATTCGTGCATAAATATGAAGCACGATACATGACCAGACTGATGCTGCGTCGACTTGTTGTATAAGCAGGAACTTCAGATTGGATTTTTATGCAGGGTGATGCCACATTTTACAGGGCTCTCATTTCCTGTCAAAACACATCGTTGTCTCATTGTTTCGAAATTTTCATTGCCATATCATCCACACTCAGGATGAATTTTTCCTACAAAAATTTCACTTGCGAATCATTTTTGTTCCACACTTATTCCATAGGACCCAAAAACCATCATGTAGTGATTTTCAGAAAGACATGGCAATGTTCTGTTTCTCATGATGTCAACATTTGACAAGCATGAAACGAAACGACAACAATAATGTGGTTTATTTTCCATCAGGGATGAAATTTATTCGGTTTTCATTGATTTTTGTCAATGCATTCTTACACTCATATGATTAAAATCGCATTTGTATTTTGTACTACTACAGGGAAATAATGAAAAAGAGTTTCTTACAATGGAGCCATCTTTAATAGGCAAAGTCAAGGTATGGTCAGCCTGGACCTGAAAAGGAATGAGAGGAGATCCAACAAGCTTAAGCAAAAGCATAAACTGGTCATTGCTGGACCCCGTGGCGAGGTGCGAATTAGTCAACTTATCGGCGTGTTGAGCCCTCATCCACGACCGCATGTTCTGCCACCGTAAGGCCGCGTTGTTGCCCATGTTGGTGAACATCTCCTCCGGTATGGGCACCTCCAGCACCGTGTCGAGCGCATCTTCTTTGTCGAAATTTGGACACAATGTCCTCATATATATGTTGAATTGACAATAATGTCCTTGAATGAGGAGTGTTTAGAGAAAGGAGGAGGAAGAAGAAGGAACCTACCGTGTGGGAAAGAAGGGATGGATACCTTCCTCTTTCCTCCAAAGATGGTTGTTGAATGGAGCAGGTGTTTGTTTGTTGTTTTTTCTGGTATGGGGTGTAAATGGGAAGATTGGGAAATTAGAGGGACTTTTTTTTTTTTGCTTATGTGCCTAAGGTGCTCCTTGAACGTAGGTGTTGTGTGGGCACGATTTTAGTGGCTCGTATTCTCTTTATTTTTTTTAAAACACCCTAATCCCATTTTGAGTTAGGGTCCAAAGGGAGAGATTTGAGTCACTTAATCTAGTACATTGCAACTGGTGTCACCATGGCTTTAAATACTGGAGTTGCGTAACTTATCGGCCGTTACGTAATAGTTTTTGCCGTCTTCGATACCGTTACACCCCGGTAAACCGATGAGAGAGAGAAATCGCATGCCTATCGGCCCACTCCCGTTATGTATCGGTATGTATGTCACGGACCGGTTCACGACCGTCGACCGTTGCGGGTTATTTAAGTAATTTAAATTTATTTTCTATCAAAAAATGATTTTTCATAACTCACGTTCTACACCCGATTTCCGTTACGTAACGTTCGATACTATCGAAACCGTTACCGTTACATATCATGAAACCGCTATTTAAAACCTTGGGTGTCATTTTTATTTTTAATTTTTATCGGCAAAACCTTGGGTGTCATTGAGGTTGGGAATGGAATTTTTGTAGAGGGAAGGGAGGACAATACAGGAATTTCATAATTATCTCTCTACCTTTTTTGTGATTTTGAGGTGGGGTGATGTGATTGGGAGACATAAAGATAAAATGGAATGGTAGTGAATTTCTTTTTTTTGCCAATAGTGGTGAGGTTTACATAGTATCGACCAAATCCACAAACATGTTCGATAAATTTCCGACGGAGTGTTATTTTTTTTCATGAACAATCTCAATTAATTCAAAAATTTTAAAATCATAAAACTTCTGATTATATAGAGTCAATAGAGTCCCCCGCCTTCGGCATAACACCATAGGCCTTGGGCACAACAAATCTTTAATTCTCCAAAAACATCAAAGTCATAACTATTGACCAAGTTATTTGAAATAAGAAAATGTTACATATATGTACACATTTCTAATAACTCAAGTGTGTTAAGTTCTAAGAAGTCTTTATTCAGGAAAAAAAAATTCTATGAAATTAACTCAGATATGTGAATCTCAAATGATTGGTCTATATCAAACAAGTAATAATGACATATGCAACGCATCCAAAAATAGTTTGAAATTTTATTTTTAGACTATTTTGAGATCTTTCTACAAGGTTATAAAAGTGGGGGAATCTGAAGAGTTTCGGTATAGTCTAGACGATTGTAGAAGGCTCCACTATATTTTGGAGTTAGTGTGGAGAGTTTTGAAATATTGTGGAGATACCAAGATATGAAGAAGAAAACACCTATTCTATGAGGATTATAGAAGGAGAATGTGAGCCGTTGGATGAAAATGATCATAGCCGGTTGGATAGAGGAGGTGCATGGCTATAAAAGGCAAGAATGTACTTCTTTGTGAGTGTGTGCAAACCATTGTACAAATCCAAACTCAACACCTGTAATAATTATATTTTACAACCGCACACATTTTTGGTCATTAATGTGCAAATTCAAAAATAATTCATTTTCCCAACCCAAGTCAACGGAATAAGTATTGCAGCACCATAAATAATAGATTGCTTGTACTTACAATGGACAAACAAGAGAGTCAAAGACACATTCTACAGGTCAACTGTATCAGCTAACTTTTAGCAGTATGTCAAAAGGGTTTCACCTTATTATTTCCTCCTTTCTCGAACAACTGGCACGGTTTCCATCTTGGAGAAAAGCAAACTATGGTGACCAACTCCAGCAATGCCTTGAGTTTCCAAAAACTTTATGTGAGCTTTCAAAGACTCACTCGTATGCTTTCGTGTTATCTATAGGAGCGAGTCTTTGAAAGCCCACATAGAGTTTTTGGAAACTCAAGGCATTGTTGGAGTTAGTCACCGGGGCTTGCCGAGATCTGCAACTATATGAAATTTCAACTGGAAATTTGAGAAGAAAAAAAGTCCGAGATAATACCAAATCCGAGAGAGATGTTTGGTGTGGTGAAGAAAGAGAGGGAGCAATGTCTCTTTGCAACTGTCCTTTTACTATACTACACTAGTACTTTTCTTCCAACAACAAATACTTTCACTCTCTTTCCCTTGGGAGGCAGAAAGAGTAAATTCAATCAAAGATTTGGGCTTTTAAGAGTTTTCGGCCGCCCACCGAAGAAGAATCCACTACTTTCCCTCTCCTAGTACTCTATGAGTACGTTTTTCCTTTCCTCACTCGTTTACAAAAAGAAAACTCAAGGAATGGAGAAATAAAAAAAAGCAGAGGAAAATGGCTAAACGAAAGTAGTAATAAAAAGAAAACAGAGGAAAATGAAAGGATTATGAATCGGTACAGTCAGCCGTAGCCTGGAGTTGTACGAATTGTTTCTTTCCAGTTGTTTCCTAACATAATTTCTGTTTACAATAAAATACTGCTACATGGAGAAAAAAAAGGTTCGGGTTTAGTCATCTTATTAAAACCAATAGCTTTGGAGACATTGACATTAGTGGTTGTGTTTGGTTAGGTAGTTTAGTTTAGTTTTGATGATGTCATTAGGTGTAATGAGTGGAGAGAGATAGAGAGAGAAGATGATGTCATCAAAACTAAAACTAAAACTAAACTAAAGCTAAACTGGAAAACGAACAGGGCCAGTATCTTTAGATTTTGTCTTTTCTCTACCACTCCCTTACGGTCTTCAGAATATTTATGATACCTTCATTTTTTTTGTTCCGACCAAAACTTGCCATCTTAACAAACAATTTTTTATCCTCAACCCACATTTCATTGGTCAAGTGATCTCGCTGGATTCTGAACATACACTGGAAAAAAAAAAATTCATAGAGTGAATTTTTTTTAGTATTGTCGGATCACTAAACAGGGTTAATATGTATTTTACTTTGGACAACTTAACAATATAGCCTAACAAAACAAAATAAGTCCAACTCAATAGATTTTGGAAATCTAAAATTATTAATTAAAGTAAATAAAAGGAACCCAACCTTCTCTCTCCTCTCTCGCTCTCACATTGTTGGCAAAAGGACAAGCACAATAAAGAATCAGAGAAAGTGTTGAGTACCCCATAACATGTCAACATGGCATGCTACCAAACCAGCTATTTGATCAACAATGTAATACTCAAAACAGGGTATTCAATTGATTTTTACTTCCACTTCTTAATTATATTTAGTTTAGGTCTCGATTTCTTGAGAAAAATATATTCAATGGTGTTGATAATGAACCTAAATTCAACGCTTTCAAATACGAAGACTCGTCGTAGGACATTGTAAGACACTAAAGGCTGAAATAGAATAGCTTTTAGGTAACGTGAAAATCTATAAATGTACTTTTTCCTTTTGCATACAATATCCCGTCAAGTTAGATCTTATTTTTTGCACAAAGCTTTTCGTAATAGCACTATGAATTTTCGTCATCGCTGGATGGAAATCTTAGAGCTGCCCTGTCAATGTATGGATTTTAACTAAAATCACAAGATGCTTAAAGGATTGTATGTTCGTAGTGTAGACATAATAATCATCTAAGTATTGGGGAAATATCAACATTTGAGGCAGAAAACTTGTTAGTGGAAGGAAAAATAGATTCCAGTACTTAACAAATAAAAGCTTTCATGAGTTATATAATGTCACATGAATACAACAGAAAGCAGAATCAATAGGGGCAGTAACAAAAAATTACACAGGGACCAATAGCAAAGTATATCCGGATTACATCACAGCCTCAGATATACCTGAATGTCTGATGCGAAATAGCTTCGGCAAATGTCCAAGGCCGGTGCGACGTTCGAGCATCGAAACAGCTTCTAATCACTAAGAACGACAATGTAACCGAAGCAGCTGCTACAGCATCATATAAGTTGTGTTTCCAGAGAAAAGCTTGCATGCCGAACGAAATACCACGTGAATGGGTACCACCACGTGGTACACGTCCGCTCTGCATGCAAGTTTTCTCGTGTTTCCGGCTTAACTTTTGGAATCAAGAGAATCTATGCTATCCTCAATGAACTTGACATGACAGAGCACTCCACCAGCTTCATCTGCGAAAGTGATTTTCTTTCTATCCTTGTGGATTGCATTCCCTGGAGCAATCTCACCCTTTTTCTCATTCAACCTCTGCAGGGAAGTTTAAATGGAAATGTGAACAAATTTGTAATAAAGCAAGACACACTATCACAAGTAAATTACTTCTTTTATCCAAACGAACAAACACAATTTACTTTCATCTTTAAAGAGATGAGAAACAAACCATGAGTTTACAAAAACGGTTGGAATCCCTCGTCATCATGGATAGCCACTTTTTAGTTGTTTCTTCAGCATTTGTCGCGCTCTTGATGGCTGTTTTCACCTGTCAAAGTTTAAAATCATTAAGCCCCATATTCTCTGAATACCGATAGAACTTGACGGGCTTATTAAACCTCATACAAACAGAAAAATCTCTTCTACAAAAACCTGTTTCAAGACCACAAATAAGCAAATGCATTTGAGTTGATCAAGACAGAAGGGGACATCAGTCCAACTTATGAACTTATTAATCAAACCAGAGGGGACTCTCTGTCTCTAAAAAACAGAAAGGGCAACGTTTATAATATTACCCACGCATTTAGGGAACTTACTAACCCAACAAAGGCAACAATAACAGTACCCATGTAATCCCTATTTCAATAGGGGTAATGAGTTACTAACCTAAACAACGGCAATTTACAGCCAAGGTAAAAGTAATAGCAAATGCAATGCTTTTGACCATATCCGTTAACTGTTGAAAGATTCAACTCAAACCAGAGAGATGCCAGCATGGACATATTAGCGTACCTCATCCACACCATATTTCAAGGATGCAGTGGGAGATGCTTCAGAATGCACTTGCTCTTCTACGATGTCCTTCATAAACTTCAACTCCTGCATAAGCATCGTCGCAAGACTTTCAATGTCCTGCATCTGCCGCTGTGAGAATGCAATGGCCCTCTCTGAACAACTTTGGATGGATGCTGCCCCGGTGCTAGCATGAGGAAGGGAACGAGAAAGGTGGGGAGCCTTTCGAAAGCCCCTAGGTGGGGAACCTTTTCTATCACTCCTTGGTTTCGTAGTCATCTGCATGGGGGTAATGGCATCAAAGGTTCTAGTGACCTCACCCAGCCCTACTGGATTTGCATCTACTTCAGCAAGTGTATCTGGTCCCACAGGAGAAGGGCTATCCTGAGTGTCTTCTTTGAACTGGAGTTTAACCTTGCATTCTGGTATAATATACAAGAATTAGCAAGAAAGTCAGACTATTCAGAAATGAAAACAAAAATATTGGCGGCATTAAATGTTCAGTCACAAAATATATAAAACAAGGATAGAACACCAAATTACCAAGATACATATATAGTGGTAGGTGGTATATGTCCATCTTCTAATGATGTGTGCGTGTGTCAAGCTTTTAATAAGACAAACAAACAGACTCGAAGGCCAGCAATATTGAGCAATATATACTTTTATTCAGCTCTGCTAGAGGCAGAAGTCATTCATTTCAAAGACATATATAGTTGCAGCCTTGCAAGGGTACATCTCAAAGAAATTTCCAAAACGATGGGATAGTGTCATAGTGCCATAAATATTTACGCAATGTCACATAAAGGATAAAAAAAGTTATAGCAGTGTTGGAACACAAAACCATCACTAAACACACTCACTCCACCCTACCAATCAACAATGAGTAATGGATTCACCCTAGGGCACGAAACAAAAGGTTTGCCACAGATCACATGTCTAACATGGTCTCGCATTTAATGGATGTGACGTGACACGACAAATCCTCCATCTGAACATTTTAGGTTTCCAATGCAATCATTATAAGAGGAGTAACACATAATCTAGCTCCATACTCTGACTTACTGTAATGGTCTATCTGTCCATCCAACTCCACACCTTTCATAGCCTGACAAAGCTTTTCCTGAGAAGTTGGAGAAATGGCCTGAAAGAAGTAGCAATTAATAAAAACAAACCTTACGCAACAAAAGATGAATAATAAAGCAACGCTGAAATATTTCTAACCTTTCTTGTTGAAAGGAGCCTCTCAGGAGGATGACACTGCTCCAATGGATAACTGTTCTCGATCGCTGGCGATGAGGAATTATATGCACCATTGCAATGAAGGTCTTTTTCAGAGGAGTTGCTTTCTGAATCATCAGGGGAAGATCTTGGATGTTGCTTCCCTTCCCCTGCAGTTGAATCAACCTCAATATCAACTGGACTTTTATTAGGACTCAAACAGCCTCTTGCTGCGTCACCACACACTGATAATAATGGTGGCTTCTTAATTGCAAGCAGATCATCATCCGCAGGAAGTAAAACAATTTCAGGACTTGAACAATGAGTATTCCAAGATATGCTATGATCCGAAAACGAGCTACTTAGAAAATCCATATCCAGATTAAGGGCAGATGAATTGCTTTCTGAATCATCAGGGGCAGATCTTAGAAGCTGCTTCTCTTCCCATGCAGATGAATCAACCCCAGAATCAACTGGCTTTTCATGAGGACTCAAACAGTCTCTTGCTGCCTCACCGCTGACTGATATTAATGGTGGCTTCTCAGTTGCAAGCAGATCATCATCCGCGAAAATTAAAACAAGTTCAGGACTTGAACAATGAGTATTCAAGGATGTGCTATGATTGCAAAACGAGCTACGTAGAAAATCCATTTCCAGATTAGGAGGCAAGCTTTCACTAATATCATCCTCTAAATTGCGAGGATCACCTGCACTATCAGGTTTCAAGCAACAAACGTTACTATCCATCGCCATATCTGGCACTTGGACTCCACAGGCATGATTTGTTTGCCTTGATATCTCATGCATGTAGGAATTAATTTGGAAGTGACTAGACGTATCTGGACCTTGATTATTGACAAGAAAGCTTGTTTCCGGAGAGCTTTCTTCAAGAAGTGGCAGCAAAATATGTCCTTCCTTATCTTCTGGTGTAGGAAAAACCAGAGACTGCTGACAGGTATTTCTTAGGTTTTCTGCATCCATCATCTCTCCACCAATTGGGGTAAGAAGAAAGTTAGGCTCAATATGCTCCAAATGATCGAAACAAACTTCACTAACAGTGCAACTTTGAGATTCCTTTTCGATGAAGGAGATTTTTTCCCCCAATGCCAAGTCAGGTTTAATAGCGCAACTTTCTTGCTCAGCACAAAAGTTAGATGTATCATCAGAACTACAACTAGTATCCCTGCATTCCGTGTATTCTGTTTCTGGAACCTCGGCTTTAACACTAAGGACAGGCAAATCAGGACTATATTGACTGGAATCTTCAGGGCTCGAAATTTGATCCAACTTCACTGAAATCTCAGTTTGAGGAGATGAAGAATGTTTCTTTGCACGCTTCTTTTTACCAATTGGATTCTTCGATTTCCAACTGCTGATAGGTTCTTCAAGATCACATTCATCTTCCTCTGGGTGCCGATCAGTATAATCTTTTTCTGGGGACAAATACAAAGAACGTAAAGCTTTCCTTTTCTTCGTTTTGCACTGCTCCTTCAACTGTTTCAATGTCATTTTTTCAGAGTCAATACCATCTGTGCCTTCTTCATCGTCATCGGCATTGCAATTAGACATCTCCGTGTTACTTTCTCCTTTCTTTGTTTCAGTGTTGACCATGTCGCTATCCAAAACCATATCTGCATCCCTGTCTTCTTGTTTAGGTGTTGAAAGACTATCACGTATTTTGGCATCTTCACTCTCGTATATATCCTCCAACTTCTTGAACCTAAGAGCTGGTCTTCCACGAGAATTTACATTAAGGATTTTTTCAACCGAACCAGCCCTAATAGCCTGGATGAAAAGCAAATGACTGCATCTCCTTAGCTCCATTATTTACGACCAACTTTTGTTACTATTCCTACTTTGTGGATATAACGCAGGATCAATAATGCTCAAGCAGAACCAGCAACCAAAATCAGTTCCGATAGATGCACAAACTGTAATGCCATAGAGGGGAAAACATTAATCAAGAGAAGATAGATAGTAACCAGAGAGAGAGAGATAGACAACACTAGTAAAAATGGGCTTACATATGAATGTGGAGTTGACTTACATAGATCAGTAAATCAATATTAGACCTTGGATTAAGCACGCTGATAGATTGAAATGTTCAACAAAATTATTTGAATTTTGCAAAAACTGGCTTGAAAAAGAACAAATTGACCGAAGTTTAGGTCATCAGAAGCTTCTAAATCTAAAAAGGCAAGCAAGATGGAGACCTGACCTGAAATGTGGAATAAAACACGTTGCATTGCCAGAGTATAACTTTTTTAAGCATGGAAAGACAAAATTTAATTTAAACATTATACAAATAAGTGGACACAAACGGTCTACAAAAGAGAGACAACACAATTAACTTACTGTCTCCCGCATCACGTGTTCATACAAAACAAACTTTATGTGGGTATCTTGCAAGACATTCAAATGGATGAATTGACAAGAAAGCTAGGGCCAAACAGAACTATAAATTACTCTCCTTCCCAATTCATTTATGTAGTTTCATTATTTCTGACCTCTCAAAAAATTGTCTACATTTTCCAATTTAAAATGCATTTTATATGCAATATGGATCTTGTTTGATATCTCAATTAGTTCTGTTAGAAGAAGAAAAAATGCAATTATATAAAACATTACAAATGGTAAGAATGGACTATTTTGTAAGCAGCAGCATGTCGAAATTGGACAAACAAATTGGGACAGATTGCGGAGGTCTTAGAAAACACAGAGAAGACATAATTGCTTGCACAATAAAACGGTAAAGGTATGCTAAATAGTTATTTCGTTAAGATCCAAGAAAGGAGCTTCCACAAAGCAAATCGAAGCCGACATCACATCGAAAGTATCAATCGTTCAAATGAATTTGAACCGAGAAACAGATAGAACCCTAATGCAGGATTTTGTGAGTTACGTACAGCTGGTACCCTAATCTCCTCCAACAACAAAAACGCAGTTTCGATCTCACTAATTGGATAGCCACATATTATATAGATCTACAAATCAGAACGATAAATCATGTAAGAAAGATGATAGAGAAGGAAGCTCGTATACCTGCGATTGAAGGATCTGTCACGGAGTGTGGATTGAGGAGAGAGAGGATAGAGAAAGAGGGATAGAAAGACTGAGAGAGAGAGAGAGAGAGAGAGAGAGAGATGAAGGAGTCGACTGTATTTCAGATTACTTGAGATCTCGCGCCAAGGGTTTGGCGGGAACTAGGGTTTCGGGTTAGTATTAAGCTGGGGAACATTTCGGTGTTCACGTCGCTTAACTCGTTGCAACATCCTTGGCCATCAATTGCATCTAGATTCTTAATCCAATCAGTATTTGACACGTCTCACTTATTAATTTCTCCGCTTTTTCAAAAAATCAAATTATTTTCAAAATTAAGATTAATTATTTTCTCACAATACATTACATAAAAATAAAAATAAAAACCTTTCTGTTAATAGATTTGTTATTAATAAATGGTCCCGCTCAAGTTCCTTGGGTACTTTTTACAACTCCTATATTTCGGTGTAACTATTACATATACTCCAGTTACTACCATCTCAAGATCTAGTTATTATACCTCATTGAGAATACACATCTTTTTTTTTTTTTCCTCAGTATTGAGAATACAACCCATGAAAACAACTCTCATATTTACATTGGGTATTTATGCCTAATATGGAAAATAATGGTGTCAAGTAATGCTTTTTAAGTTTTCATAAACACAGCTCTTATATTTAGATAGGAGTATACTTATTGCACATAAACAAATGGCCCATGGGCACTCTATAGAAGTTGCCATAAACTAATTTTTGTTGATGATAGTCGTATTATTCAACTTGCAATTATTATTTTTTTGTGTTTTTATTCATAATTTTTATGGCAAATCGTTTGCCTCGATGACATAAATTTTAAAATAGATAAATTTTGAACAAATTCTAAAAAATCTATATTACAAAAAGGCTCAGTTTTTTGAATCTTTTATGTTCAGCCCTTGGATTCAATGGATGGTCAAGATTGATTTTCACGCTAGCCCTCAAAGGCTTAGATCGATTAAGTTTTTAATCGATGGCTAAGATGCATTTTTTGGCTTAGATTTTTCCCGCCTAAATGGTCAACTGTACTTGGGAACCAAAAAATGTTGCTTATTTTTAGGGGTGTCAACGGTCCGGTTTGGTCCGGATTGGTATGAATCCAAGGACCGAACCTAAAGTTTACGGTCCGATGAAATGCAATCCGTGTCCGAACCTAAAGTCTACGGTCCGGTTCCGAAACAATCAAAAAATCACGGTTCGGTTTACAGTTTATCCATAGATTATTACTTTTTTTTGCTACTAAACAAAATAATGCATGTATCCATATAATAGAAATTTTTAATGACACGGAATCTAACAGCATGAATAAAAGTAGCCACTGGCTCTACTAAATTGTTCACATTAA
>JAXBDA010005305.1:0-25057 GCA_036023075.1 Gaultheria prostrata
GGGGGGTTGCTTGTTGGAAATTTCACGAAATTTCGGATGAATGAAATCGGTGCGTTTCGGAGGGCCTGACGAGGCAACCAAACGGTCTACCCCGGATGCAATGAATCTAGACGGAGTGAATATTTTCCAGCAGTTTTCTGTGTTTATTACCCCTCATGAATTGAGGTTAATGGCAGAATTATATTCTGCATTATTGTTGGAGGTTACAACATCAATTCAAAATCGTATTGAAGGCTGGGAATTACCGTTACAGAATTGATTTGCTGTATTCAATCCCGTATTCAAGTCTTGAGGCTCCTCCTTCAGCTATTTATAGGGAGCTTCCGCCATTGTTTTCGACACCAGAAACACATCCAACATTCCAAGTTCAGAAATTCGTTCTTTGTGAGAGAGAGGCAGACGCAAGTAAGTTCGCCAAGGCAGTTGACAGTAGTGTTCTGTCGACCGTGGTTCTAGCCGTTTTATCCTGGGACGAGGACACCGACAAAACCTACAACTCTCTCCGGTAGGCGGTGCATCTTTGTTAAGGAGACTGTGATTCACAGTCTCGGCATTTCGATTTCCATCACACTGTTTGTATATCGTTTATTTCCAGTTTCTGTAATTTCAATTCAATTCTGTTCATTGTAATTCGTTACATTTTATTATCAATAGAAATTGTTCTTTGGAATTTCGCATTGCCACTGCAATTTTTCCAACAGTGCTGCGCAGCGTGCTGTGCGGCACTCGGTGCCGCCGCGCCGGTGTTGGTCCGATGATCGGAGACGTCCATTGCGTAGAGCTCGTCGAGTACTATAAATGCGCTATAAATGAACTCGATCGGACATCGATAAATACGTGATCAGAGCATATATAACTTGAAAAAAATTGGAACATATATGACTTGAAACACTGGATGAAAACTATTAAACCCATTTTTTTCAAGTTATTTGTGTTCCAATCACGTACTTATCGATGTCCGATCGAGTTTATTTTTAGCGCATTTGTAGTATTCGACGAGCTCTACGCGGTGGACGTCTCTGATCATCGGACCGACACCAGCGCGGCGGCACCGAGTGCTGCACAGCATGCTGCGCAGCACCCCCTCTGTCCGGAAAAGAGAAAGAGAGAGTAAATGGCTTGATGGAAATGTGGTCGCGGTCAGTGGTTCGGCATAAATGCTTTGGTAGCTTGAAATGTACTAGTATTTTTCTGCATTGGCATTGGGAGTGGAGTTGAATGCCTTAATGGGTGCCAATGCAGAAAAAAGATCTACAGTCTTCCTTCTTTCTTCTCGGTTCGCTTTGGTTCCTGATCTTGAGCTCGCTTTTCTCTTGTGTATTTAAATAGTGCTTTGTTCTATATCTTGTGTGTGTTACGGCAGATTTGTGAGGGAAAAAAAGAACCAAAATTATAGTGTGTTGAGAGAAATTGTGTGAGAATAATGGTGAGTGTGTGAGAGATAAAAATATATGTGAGTTTGGACTTGGGTTGGGTATTTTTATCTCATTGTAACTGATTCAATATTAAGGAAAATTGTTCTCTCTCCCATTGAGAAAGCATTGAGACTGAACCACGTAAAATTTATGTGTTTTTGTGTGTGTTTCTTTATGTGTTTCCGTTGCAGGTGGGATTGGGTTTAGCATCTGGCCAACTTTTAAACGTACTACTCGATCCATTTGTGGATTTGCCCATTGGTTCTTTAGCTTTGCACTACTGGCAGCAGGGATGGTGCAGTGCAGTCGCAAATGCATTGCACCGTGCAGCACAATCTGGACCGTTCAAATGTGCTTTTGATGGTCTGGATTTTAAAAAAAAAATTCTATTGAAGATAACATTTGGACGGCTGAAAAGCTGCCCTGCACGGTGCAGCCAAGGTTTACCGATTTCGTGATCCATAATGGCAACGGTTTGAGTGTAACGGCTTCGATAGTATCGAACGTTATGTAACGGGAATCGAGTGTCGCGGTCGTGAATTAAAAACAAAATGATTTTCCTGTAAAAAAATAATTTTAAATTGCTTATATAACCCGTAACGGTCGTGGACCAGTCCGTGAATCAGATATGGACCGATACATAACGAAAATCGGCCGATATGCATGCGATTTCTCCCTTTCAATGGTATACCGGGATGTAACCGTATCGGAGAAGCCCAAAACCGTTACGTAATGGCCGGTATTTAAAACACTGTAGGGCCTTGGTTCCCTTCTCACGTCTCTAATTTATATCATGTAATAAGTTCCAAAGAATTCATATTCTTTTACATTATTAGCATTTTTTTAAATTTTTTTTACGATAAAAAATTGTTATAACTATTTCACACATGTTACCCATGGCATGAGACGGAATCCCTTATGTAACAACACAGTGATTACAATGGATAATTAATCAACATCAGCATGACAAAAGCCCTAGGGCTTTTTTTGCCCCTCAGTTAGCACAAAGTTAAAATTCATGTCTAATCATCTTATAAACATGTATGCCCATGCCTTCAACATAATCAATGCATTGGATTCCCCTAATTCACCCACAAATCCCCCATTACTAATACTGTTTATGGATGGCCCCTATGTAGCGTGGTGGTAGTCACGTGACAACTAAGGGCTTCAAGAAATCTTGAGTTTGAGATTTGACTCCTATCTACGATTTGTTTTTTCGTCTTTAATTGAGAACCCACTTGTGGACGGTGAAATCGGTCTTCCAAATTAGTTGGACTAATTTGTCGGCCACCGAATGATTAAAAAAATTAGGCATAATGCGTTTCATACATGTTTAGTGCTTCTTCTCTTGATTAACCCTATATATATTTGTGGTCTTAATTTCTCTTAACTACAATAATCCCTTCTCAAAAGCAGTTTCAAGAACACAGCCATGAGTAGAGGTGGAAGCTTCGGTGGTGGGCAAAGTTCTTTGGGATATTTGTTTGGGTCTGATGAAAAAAAAACTCCACCTCCACCCTCACCCTCACCCTCACCCTCACCCTCAGCAGTTTGCATACCACCATATGGGATTGAAATCCCACAGGAAAAGCCGCGGGAAAACCCTTCTACCCCAGAGAAACAAAGTGTCGACGATGTCGGCAACTCCAACAACTATCCCAGAGTACAAGGGCAAAATTCTGGAAACTTCATAACTGTAAGTATAAATTTAATCACATAAATTTCTAATTTCAGTAAAAAATAATTAATCTTTTTTTAAAAATCTCTTTCATACGAATTTTAGGGTCGTCCGTGGACGAAAGTGAAGTCTGTTCCTGGTGGAGATTCTTCTCTTGGGTACTTGTTTGGAGATAAGTGATGTTTGCTTTCCCAATGTTACCTATCCCTGAAATGTTTTTAATCAAGATCGAATAGCTGCAATTTGGGTGTTTTTTTTTATTTTTTTTTATGTTGCAGCAAGAATAAGGGACACCTGTTTCCCCCCTTGGTATTGGATTTCTTGGGTTTAAATGGTATTTGATTCTCATATGGATGTGAGATTTGAGGATTTATAAATTAGGGTTTTGTGTGTATGCTTTTGGCTTCATTTTTCTGTATGTGTTTTTACTCCATAAATAAAATAAGAAAAGGAAGCTCCATGTATTATTGTGTGAATCTTCAATAAGATTGTTGTTTATTCCATGATGGGGTCTGTATAATTTTTCTTGTTTCTTTTCTTCCAAATCTGGATAGACTCTTATTGTTTATTCTAGTGCAAATGGGGTTTTTTTTTTGTTGAATTTCTTCCAAATTTGGAAAGATTGTTAGAGCAATAAATTAATGCTTTCCATATTAGTTTGATTGCTCAACCCTTTTACAAGCCTTTTGCATTAAAAATGAGTTGATCCCTTAATGTTTAACTAATAAATTAACCACTCTTGTACATGGTTCCTTAATTTATTGCTTCTGCAATCATTCTTCTTCTTCTTCTCTCTCTCTCTCTCTCCAGATTGTAATTTGTTTATTTAATCACTCTTTCAAAGACTATTAGAGCAATAAACTAATGCTTTTCATTTTAGTGTGATTGTGCACTCCCTTTGGCCTTTACAAGCTTTTCGCATTAAATAATGTATTTAGTTTTGCATATTTTTCCCTTTTATACCTTTTGCCCTATTTTTTTTGTACTCCGGAAATATATTAAAAGCTAAATAAGAGTAAGTTGCATCAGGAGTGCAGAGATAAATTTACACATAACAATAAACAACAATAAACAGACAAACTAAAAACAAAGCTTAATCAAGGATTTGCCTAATGTTAAGGCTATCCCTTAACATGAACTCTCTTACGGCCAGGGGAGGAGTGTTCAACAGTTGTTCATCTTGTTCGGCTCCAAGGGGTGCAAGGAAATCTGCACATTTGTTGGCATTTCGGTAGATATGAGTGAGAGTACTCCTTGTACGGTTAAGGAGGTATTTCCCATCGTTCAGAATGTTGCTTTGGGGATGATTGGCGTTTGCTCCTTCACTGAAAAGAATTACCGCAATTTGAAAGTCCTAACTCTATTTGGGTATTCGTCCATCCCTTTCTCCAGGATAATCGTTAGACCCCTGTAGATGCTCCAGGTTTCGGTCTCCAAGCTTAAAAAAGCCGTCATATTCCCATAGATAAGTCTAGCCCAGCTCCCATGATCCTTGCTCATTCCTAAATAAGTCTCCAAAGCCTACTTTTCTGTTACTCTCGTATCAACAACCATCCATATTAAGCTTAAGGGTACCTGTCATTGGAGGAAACCATGGTGTTAGTTTGTGTTTAGAAGGGCCAGCAACAACCTTTTGCACTATTTATTGTTGAAACTACATAATATGTGAACCCAGCTCTCTCTCTCTCTCAAAGTGATCGATGAATCTTTTAATATTGTGAACCCAGCTGAGTTCTCTATCTCCTGAATTGTTTTATTTTGCCTTTGATTTTCCCCCCGATATATGGCTCTGGTCTTCTGCTTTTTCTTCTTCCAAATATTAATCTCCAAATTTAGTTAACTGCTTATGAGTAATTTATTAATGATCATTCCGAAAAGGTGGTATTATGCCAATTTTGTTTTTACAAGCTCCTAATTTTCAGGTAAGTAAACTTATGAAAAGTCATTCATAAACAAAAACTTATGAAAAGTCTTATTGTATATTTTTGGAGTCCATTTCTCATTGAAAAGTACTAGTTCACCGAGATTTGAGGCCCGCATAGTGCCCTCAGACAATATACGAGTGTAGTATCCTTGATTCAATCGTCCATCTCCACAATCGATAGTATAAATTCGCAAAAGAAAATAAGAGTATATAATCTTACCGCTACGAGTTAACAAATATATCTGAACCACTAATTACTGCGATGGACGGTCAGATCATTGTTTTAAAATAAAACGGATCAAATTAATTCAAAGTTATAGGAAAATACTAACAAATTCTCCGTTTATCAAAGTGGATAAATAGATCTTTTACTTCTGGCTAGATTTCCCCTTTTTGATTGAGAGAAGATTTAATATTTTTTACTAGTAAAAGTTTTCATTGTGCAGAATAAAGTGTTTCTGCAGTTGTCAGCATTCAATAATGTTCCTGTTTTAAGTACTTTTTGTTTTTTGAACTGCTGTTTTAAGTACTTGGTACAAACAAAGCTGATCCACCAATACATGGTTAATAAAACGAAAAATGAAAAAAAGTTGACAAAACTTTAGCTAAATTGGATGATATTTTCCTAATTTGTTACAACTAAGAGCATCTCCGCTCCTCACCCAAATTTTTACTCAAATTTGAATAAAAATTTAGGTAAAAACTTGATTTGATATCACTCCTTCCAATGGGGAATCACTCTTTTACCAAATTCTAGTTAAAACCTTTCGTCAAAACAGTTTTTTTTTTTTTCATTTAGGCTCCAAAATTATCCCAACGTTTTGTCAAAACAGTTTTTTTTTTTTTTTTCATTTCATTTCGGCTCCAAAATTTTCCGACTTTCTACTTTCCCAATTTTTTCCCCCTCCATTCCCTTTCTTTTCCATCCATTCCCCTTCTTTACTTTCCCAAATTTCTTTGAGATCAAAAGCTGCGAGATCAAAAAGAAGGCATCCCCCAATTTTTTTCCCCTCCATCCCCGTTCTTTAGTTTCCCAAATTTCTTTGAAATTTACGTTTTGGATAGTAGGGATGGTTGGAATGGCAGGCGTGGTTGGGTGAAGGGAGTAAATGGAAGTAAACACATAGCAGAAGCGGAATTGAATGAAGCTTTCCGCCGAAAATGTCTTCAATGGCATAACAGTAAATATCAGTGAGAAGCTCTTCTGCACGAAAATGTCTTCAATGGCAGAACTGTAAATACGAGTGAAAAATAATAGAGCCGTTGCATATTTGATGATGGGTTTGGTGTTGAACAAATTTGGTGAAGAATTTGAGTAAAACCAAATTTGGTGAAGAATTTGGTGAAAGAGTGGAGTGAATTTTTGGGTGATTTTTACTTAAATTTAAATTTGGTGAAAGGTTTGGTATAGGAGTGGAGATGCTCACAATTAAGTTCAAACAACTATAGTAATAATGTGATATTTTGTCTTGAACATTGAGGCCTTAAATCTATATATCCTATACTTGTCTGGTTATATAAAAAATTAAAACAATCAAATTAAATTATACGGTTTCAAGACTTTGAAAACATGTCTCACGCATAAAATTTGTCAAACCCAATCAATCTGAATCATTTAACTACGGTCCGGTTCCAGTTTGAATTACGGTTCAATTAATGTATCCGGGATAAATTCAAATTTTGTACAAAAAAAATTAGAAATTAAAACCTGCCATTAAAAATTAATCCATTAAAAATTACTTCATTGACCACCATAAAATTACCAAAAGTCACTAATTTATCAAAGTCACTATAGTCCGGTTCCAGTTTGAACAGGCCACTTTACAATAAACTCAAAAAAAATTCAGCAGCCAGTAAAAATTAGTAGCAATTAGCGAGTATAATTTATAATGTACCCCAATAGTTCTCGCTTTTATTTGTGGTATGTGTCTAATTTCCTTGGGGCATATTTCATATTTTCTTAGGTAAGGTGAAAATTTATAACCAAAACAGAGGACATGTCCAACGCGGCATACCCCTAAAACGAATTACAAGCAAAACAAGCGACTTCCTATCTGCACAAACTAGCAAAAAAACAAAAAAAAAAAACAGCTAAACTACATTAGCGCAGCAAAGCCATACTAGGCCCATGAATAGACAAACACCAGACACCACAAAATTAGCAAAGAATATTGCAGGAGACACTCCAAACCAAGCAAGTATACAGGTTTATAGGGGATCTTTTCAAGTTCTTCTAAGTACTCATGCAGAATCTCAGATCAGGAATCATTTTCTGCACCACACCAGAGGTGGATCTTCCCTCTTGCTTTGAAAAATTCTGAGGTTTTGTTCCCTCCACAAATGATACAATATGGCAGCTAAGGATAGTTTGTAGCGGGAATTCTGCAATCCTTCACCCCCTTTATGTTGAACAGACCATTCCAACTCTTGAATTAAACCACTAGGCATTCTACACACATTGTTTCTTAACATTACAAGTTTCCAGACATAAAAATTGAAGGGGCATTTAAAAAAAAATATGATCATGAGACTCTCACTGTTCGTATCCCAGAGAGCATCAACTCTTTTGCATATTTCATATATTATATATGTAAAAGATCTATATGTGTGCGCTAAGGTTTGGACCCTTTTCAAACCAGGACCGAGAACACAAAACCTCAAACCAATTGGGACAAGGTTGTGGACCAGAATTCTTAGAAGGTCAAGAGTTCGAGTATTGAACCAAGCAAGATTTTCGCACACCCCATGCTACGGCCTCCTAAATCCTAATGTATTAACAAAAGAAATGCAAAAATCTATGACAGCTCTTATCTCCTCTCACGCAGGTGCATGTCACTTTTTTCCCCTCCCAATTGGCAGGAATAAGTCTGCAAAAGCCTTAGACCAGTCCATGTTCCGCAATTTCCTGCTTTGTTGCTCTTAAATAAGCAAATTGAATTCATGGAAAACGGGTGTGCAACGGTTCTTTTTTGTAGTGGAGGCTAGCGTTATCTTGCATAAGCATAAAGTTCAAAGGGTAGTTCCGTCGGTTGGTGGGTTTGCTCCACAAACAATTGACCGGGAGTCGCAATAAAGTAATTTATGTTGAATAATCTTCTAATCTTGGCATTAATGGTATTCCTTCGACCGGAACTTGGAAAAGATTAGTTGAAGTGCGCGTAATTTGACCCAGACATCCCCATCGTCGAACATGAAAAAAAGAGAAAAGAAGCTAGCTTTGCATTAAGGATAAGGTTTACGCGGTTTACAGTTTCCCACAGCTAGATATGTCGGCTTTTAGTGCTTCTGAGCTCTGGTCTTTGGCAGTTGTGCTGAGACCTTACAACCACTTTATACCTATCTGAAAATATTGTGTTTATCTATTGGTAGACACTATTATGTGACCTAGTTAAAAGATACTAGCGTTTGGGGTACACACCAATGCTTAAAGTTGTTCTGAATCATGCCATATTCACGAAGTCGTTAACCTAATACTCTCATACACCATGATTTTTATCCACTATCTTCCCATAGACTCTATTTCCCATCTCATGCCTAACTCAAAGGTCTAGGACATGACATGGCCCAAGATAGAGCAATACTCAAAACGTAGTACGACTCAAAGTCCTAGCATCGCTCATCACACCCTCAATCATCCCATAATTTATCTAACTGCAAATGTGTTGCTCCTGTACACTATGATCCCTAGGGGTGTAAATTTGGCCCCGGCCCGGCCCATCCCATAGAAAATCGGGCCAAGTCTATCGGGCTCCCACAAAAAAGCAGGCTGGGCCAAGCCCGTCCGGTCTTAAAAATCTAGGCCTAGGCCGGAGCCCTAACATATCCGGGTTTAAGGCTCGGGCTCGGGCCAGGGCCATTTAGGTCCATTTTCTGAGAACTTTTATTTCTTAGTAGTAAATCAATCAAAAGAAATATTTTAGATTGCTCCTAAGTGTTGTCTTTTGTGAATGATCATGATTCATGACTTACTAACTCCTTTATTTGAACCTCACAAAAAATAATGACAATAATATAGATGAGAGGCAGTAGTAGTACACCCCAAGACAAATAAGCCAATTTTGTTGTTTTTCATTTTCCTTCATTTTTTTTTAAAAGGGGAAAAAAACATATAATCTACAATCTCTTGGAGGGTCTATTTTCATTTTCGTCCATGTTGGTTTCCCGTGGAACCAAATAGTAACAGAAAGACTACCAAAGGAAACAATATAGTAATCAATTAAAGATTACCCAAATTAGTCCAAGATATAAAAGGGAAAAAAAAAATACTCCATAAGTCATGAGATTTTCTTTCAACAGTGCATAAAAATCCAAAAGTGTGTAACTACACATTGTTACGTACAGTGCATAAAATTCTAAATTATGGGTTTGGATCGGGCTAAAAGTTTCGAGCTTAGGGCCGGGCTAATAGGGTAGCCCACCGGCTCGGGCTCGGGCGGAGTCGGGCTTCAAAATCTCTAGCCCAGGCCCTACCCATAGGGATCGGGTGGGCCTAGGGCTGGGCTAAAATCGGGCTCGGGCCAGGCTAAATTTGAATTGGCTGGATGTGTAACTACACATTGTTACGTACAATGCATAAAATTCTAAATTATGGGTTTGGATCGAGCTAAAAGTTTCGAGCTTAGGGCCGGGCTAATAGGGTAGCCCACCGGGTCGGGCTTCGGGCGGAGTCGGGCTTCAAAACCTCTAGCCCAGGCCCTACCCATAGGGATCGGATGGGCCTAGGGCTGGGCTAAAATCGGGCTCCGGCCGGGCTAAATTTGCAGTGGGCCAAATTTACACCCCTAATGATCCCATACACTATGTTCCCAACAACTCTATTCTTAGCTGCTCATAGGTCTAGAATGTGACATGCCCCAAGATAGAGCATGGCCATAGTACGGCTCCAATCAAGTACGACTCATGACACCACCTATCCAATGTTTCATCTAATCAGTTCAATAAGCCAGCAACCTTAAACCAAAGTAAGTCAAATCCAATTATTAACAACCAATCAAAGTATACGCTTAATTAGGTCCAAAACCCAATGGTGATTAGCACACGAGGTAACAACCTGATATCAACATTTAAAGCCATGCTTGCAAACAACGTACAAAAATGATTACAAGTAATTCATTAATGATTAGGAGTTCGATCTATTAACAGAAAATTAATTATCTCTAGATTGTGTTCTCAACCTTTCATTCGTACTACTAACAGATATAGTTATCTCTGAAGGAAGTCTCCTATGAGAAAGGGAGAATTTTGATAGCCAATGAGGATGCAAGAAATTTAGAAGGACAACTTCAGAAATTAGAGGAAAGAAATTCTTAATCAAAGTTGAGGAAGAAGAATCCTTTCGAATCATTAAATCAAGCAAGCAATTCATAGGCTCTGCCGCTCTGGTTAGAAGGATGACGAGGGAAGAAGATGACAAGGATGCCAACAATGCATGCCGGTGATGATGATCGTCTCTTAGAAGACGAAGACGACCAGACCGATCAAGATGATATTTTAATGATATTTTAGATGATAAGTTAAAAGAGCAACAAAAGGCTTATCTAGATAGAAAAACTTAGAAGATGCAAAACGTATAGAACTCATAGCTCTTTGGCTGATTCAGTAAATTAAATTGTGTCTGAGCGCTAGCTGCCTAGCTGGAAATGCAAAACGAAACTAATTCGCACGAAGAGGAAGATTACCAATCACAGATTCACAGGTCGCAAAGAGGGCTAAGCCATTGGCTTTGAATTCTCCTCTTTGGCTGATTCAGTAAATCAATTTCTTGCTTCCTCAATGGCTATCAAAATTCTAAATGTCTTGCATCCTCATTGATGATAAAGTTCAAAATGGAGGGAACGTGAGATTATGGAAGGAGCAGACATTGAACTAAATATATAGTTCCATTGCAAGGACCAGTGGTGATTTTTTTTTTTTATCATTCGTCATTCCTAATTTATTACATGAGGAGGAGGAATGAGATTTGATCCCGGGATGCAGTGAGTGTGGGGCATCCAAGAGTTACCACATGAACAGTGGTGATTGGGTCTCAGAATAATTTCAGAGTTTCTCAGCTGCGGGGGATTAACCTCTTGTGGAGTTGAAGAAAGATCCAATGTTTTTTATGGCTGGTACACACCCCTACCCATATAAAATTCAAGTTCAAATTCTGTTCATTACAATTATAATTTTTTTTTTTGTACATATAAATCTTAGGGTCCAGCTCCAGTACACACCCCTATATGTTAGGCCTCTTAGTAGTTCAAGGTTATGCCACTCAGTGATTTGGTTATACCTCTTAGTGGATCAAGGTTACGCCATTTAGTGGTTAATGGTGCATATGATACACACCTTTTATAGGTCAACATAGATCAATGTCTATAGACGCGTAATTGGTTATGCCTCTGAGTGATTCAGTTATGCCTCTCAGTGGTTTCGTTATGCCAGTGAATCTGTTCATTACCCATCACAGATTCATGTGCATTTTTAGGTTCCTCCAAGCCTGAATATTCAATTACTTGGGCTTCAAAATTTTGTGCTTTGTTGCTACCATCGTCACTCTCTTGAAAACCTCTTGTATTGGGCCTTCTGAATCTTCAAGTTATGAGTCCAGACCATGAGAAAGGTCTGAATTCTCCTCATTTATATTGCGACAACCACTTTCTTGAGCCAAAGAAATAGCTGGCATCGGTACTATGGAATGTTGGTTCTTCTCAATGTTGTCAGCTTCCTTATCCCCAGTATCTGGAAAATGCTAACGTGTGTCCTGAAAAAGTGTATTGAAATGTGTGAAAGTGTATTGAAATATGTATTGGATTATGTGTTTTCTTTATTTGTTTGTATGTTTATTGTGTTCTTATTGGACACACGTTAGCAAGACCCATAAAATATAATTTGTTCACGTCTCTTTTGATGTGTAATCAGAAGATTTTTGTGCAAACAAGTTGTTCGTAGAATCGTAGCATGAATGTTTTCAACGATGCCTATGGATCCAAAATGAGATGAGCTGAGCCCTTCAAAAGAGGTTGAGCCGTTGAGGTATGGAGAGGAGAGGATCAAATTAAAGGGCCCCTCAGATTTCAACTTTAACCAACCAACTCCCGTGACGGTTGCCAAATGAGAGAGAGAGAGAGAGAGAGAGAGAGAGAGAGAGAGAGAGAGAGATGGTCACGGGATAACAGGCGTGCAAGACAGACACAGGCTTCGTGACTATGTGGACCTCTCACCAACGACATTCCACTGGATTATGGGCCATCAATTACATCCATCAATATTCCAAATTACCAAAAAAAAGAAAAAAGAAAGAAGAATTACATCCATCTTATTCTAAAAAAAAACAAAAAACAAAAATAAAGAACAAGAAAGAATTACATCTCTCCCTCTCTCTCTCCAAATAAAAATGAATGTGGTGTAATAGCAATATCACAATATTTTTTTTATCAACATACAATTTATTTCACCAAACGCGCTAAGGTAAAGATTTCGTTACAAAATACATGAATAAACCAAAGATACCAAAATCTAAGACCTGAGTTGCAATAACACTAATAGGCTCACTAGGTCAAAGACTCGTATTGCAAAAGCAGACGAACACTAGGTATCGGCATAGAGTCTGTCCACAATTCAGGCCTCCTTTGGCAAAAAATCAGGTTTATTCGTTTTATCTTTATTCAAAAAAAATTTGCATTTATTAGTTTTGCGTCAATTTTTTGTGGTTTATTGGTTCTCTTGACGAGACGAAACTAACAAGTATGAAATTATAGTGAAAATTGATTATTTTTTGAATAAAGCCAAAATTAAACCAATAAACCACGTATTTTTGGCTTTATAAAAAAAATTAGTTTTGACTATAATTTTATACTCTTTAGATTCGTCTCGTCGATAGGAACCAATAAACCACAAAAATTTGATGCAAAACTAACATTTGCGAAATTTTTTTGAATAAAGACAAAACGAATAAACCAAAAAACCGGTTTAAGTTTTTTTGCCAAAGGTAAGTAGCTGAGGATCCCTAAAGGACACCCAGCTCAAGCCATAAGCAAAAAAAAAAAAAAACGCAAATGAAATCGTCGACAAAAACATAATATAGTACAAAAACATAATAAACTCAGACCCATAAACTTCTACTAAAATAAATATGTTTATTCTATATGGAGCTTTGAATACAAAAAATTTCTTTGTGTTTTTGTCACTTTCTAGAGCCGCCTTTGGAAGAGAATAAACCTACCAAGAGTGTTGCCGTTTGGGTGGTGCACCACTGGGGTTTAGGAGCAGGTAAGATTTTAAGGCTCAGTTTCCCACTTGATAAAATCTAAATTTTATAAAAATTTAATAAAATCAACACTTAATTTTATCGGGTGGAAACTTAGCCTAAAAGAAACAGGTAAGATACATTTTACTCGTGGAAGTACAATCAGTGGGAATGCTTTTTCTAAAGTTGTGGAGTGCAATATTGAGTGAACCATATATCTTCAACGTTAATGAGTGCCCCATTAGCCCATTATAAAATTCTTTTTGGCACTTTTTAACCCACATCCTCATCTTTTTCTTAAGGAATTGTGGTAGAAGAAATTTGGGATGGTTAAAACCCTGGTGAAAATCCTGTATAACTTGTTGACTGGGTAGGGCATTAGGCCAATACAAGTGCTGCATAAATCTTACCGTGGTTATCTAGGTATTGTAATATAGTGAAGGAAGAGAACAAGTTTGGCCATCGTGTCAATTTTGCTTTTCCCAAAACTGTCCAGTTGAACAAATAATTTTACATTTTAAATGATGTGAAATTCGTCAATGGAAAAAAAAGGCCTAGAAAATCAACTTTCATTTTGAGTCCCACCGCCAGTCCATAGTTCATCTTGTTGTTCTTGCAAAAGATGAAGCATGTGGTAGAAGCGGTGAATTGAAGAAGAGTTGGTTCTCAGTTTCTCTAGAATTACATGGATTTGACTGCATTTGCTTTGTTTTGTGCACACAAATCAAGTGGTGTTATGTGCTAGTTTCTATGCAGCGCGGATCAATTCGCACAAACCAAAACCACAAGGGTTCAAGTGTAGTTTCTCTAGAGGGGTTGCTACGCTGGGCGCCCATTCCCACCCTTTTTGCCGTTAAAAAAAAAACAATAACAAAATTGTAACTGCATGGTTCAATTCTGACTCCAAGTTGTGTTTTCCAATTGGTGTAGCATCTCCAATGGCGAAACTCACATTTCAACCAAAATTATTTTTCCTCAAATACCCAATGGCTTATATGTAAATAAGAGAGGGAAAAGTATCAGCTCCGGTGAATTCCCGGCGATGCGTAGCAGATGTAGAAAGTTTCGTCGAAGTTCTGTTATCATGTAGAAAAAGCCGTCGAATTCAAGCTCCAGGAAAGCTGTGGCATGATGTAGAAGAGCCAACGAAGTTCTGACATCAAATGGAAAGGGTCCGTGAAACTCTTTCTTTCAAAGTAACCGTTGGAAAAACAGGTAAGGATTTGGGTTGTCCCAGAAGGGGAAGACAAAAACGGTAAAAATCCCAAGATGGGAAAGGGTTTGGGTAAGTATTGGAGACAAGGACGAAGGGTAAGAGGGTGGAGGTTGCACTTGCCACCTCCAGGTCCTAGAAAAACTATTTTTGTATTGCAAGAACAGTGTTATTCTTCAAAATGCGTGAATTATTTTTTGCATTAAGAATATTGAATATTGATGAGTGATTAATCGATGAAAATGTGTATGAAAATGTGTAATTTTTTAGCATTAAGTATGTTAATAGATGGCATATGAAAATGTGTATCCTTTTGAATATGAGAAATAATTAATCTTAGAACACTTATACTTTTTTTGTAGTAATAATTACTTTCTCCATCTGTAAAGATAGTCCACTACAAAAAAATCTCTAATTTTCGGATAAAATATAAAGCATTTCCGTGCATATTTCTTACATTTATCCACACAAAATTAAAGACCTTTGTGAAATTTTTATTTAAAAATTATATGTTGTTTTATAATAGACTATCTTTGTGTGTGTGTGTGTGTGTGTGTGTGAGAGAGAGAGAGAGAGAGAGAGAGAGAGAGAGAGAGAGAGAGAGAGAGAGAGAGAGAGTATTGATAATGGGTACCACATCCGGGTCCAAATCGAGGCTCTGTTCCTAATTGAAGATGATTTTTTTTTATGATTTTGCCTAAATTTTGAATTTGGGTCTTAAAATGGAGATGGATTGGACATGCTCTAGCATGTGTTCTTAGACTTTTCGTTACCATCCCGTTAAAACATAGGGGGTGTTTGGCCACCTAATTATTGCATTTTGGTTTTTGCATTTTCAACTTTTAGGTGTTTGGCTAGCACAATGAAAACAGCGAAAATGAGTTTTTGGTTTTTGAGTTTAGAGAAAAGAAGTCAAACATAGGTTGAGAGAAGCTTTTTGACTTCTCATTTTCCACTTTTTTCATTTTGATTAGCAAAAGACCTACAGAATCTATTCTGGATATATCTCACAAACATTACTCCTGTTTCAAAATGCATTATGCACATTTCTCCCAAACACCCCTTCCAAATTCAAAATACATTTTAACCATAATCTAAAAAGCCAAAAAGCCAAAAAGTTAAAAATGAAAATCTGAAAATGAGGCTCCCAAACGGTATGAGATCCTCTGTTCCGAAAAAATGGTGTTCCTCTGTTCCGAAGTGTTTTGAATCGTTGGATCGTATGTATTTTATTTTTTGTTTTAAATTTCTTCTTGTGATCCAACGGCCAGAAATGCACCGGAACAGAGGAATAGAGGTTTTTGGAACAGTGGATTTGATTCCCCCCACCACCCCCAAACACCCTCATAGTTCACCTGCTTGTCATAGAAAAACAGGAACTAGGGGCAAGGGGGCATTTAATCTTTGGAGTGTTGACAGATGACAAACCCAACTTTGTGTACTTCGGTTCTTTTATTTTCTTGCTTTCACTTCATCCACAATTAATGGCAGGCAAATAACAGCGTAAAGTAAGAGGCAAAAGAAAAGAGAAGTGGTCGCCACATTATGCACACAATTCCTGCATCTTATATATTTGCTGAAATGCCTCTGTAAGACTTCAAACAAAGGGAATTCCCAACTGGGTTTAATGGAGTTATCGACAAGATCTCAAGTAACTCTCTAACCTTCCAATATCTTATCATTTCTTGTTCAAACCGTTGCCTAACCAATAAACCATCGTGCCTTATTGCTTTACAGTCACTTTTTCTTAATTTTGCACTAATTACATGAGATAGAAATATTGATTGAATCCATTGTTTACATGGGTTACTTTCATTTTAGCATTCACAGTATGCACAACTTCTTAAAATTCCGGTCTCACAGAAATTTATTGTTTCAAAAAAGAACTTCTTAAAATTCCCAAGAAGGGTGTCTTAGAATAATTTGGTTCTTTGATATGACAGGTATTTGAGATAGTTTCAGTACTTCTTGTTCTTGTTCTGGTTTTGTCAAGTTTTGGAAATGTTGATGGCCGGCTTCGCCACTACTTTGAGTCAGCTACGAGTTGCAGAGCTCACAGTGCATCATTGACAGATTTTGGGGGTGTTGGAGATGGAACAACACTGAATACAGAGGCATTCAGGTCAGCTATAACTTATCTGAGCCAGTTTGAATCCGACGGTGGATCGCAACTCTTTGTGCCTCCCGGAAATTGGTTGACAGGAAGCTTCAATCTTACCAGTCATTTCACTCTCTATCTTGATAAAGATGCTGTACTTCTTGCTTCACAGGTTTGATTCTCAACAAGTGTGAATTTCGTTACTTTCTTTCAATGAACTGTCTTGCCTCCATGCTAAACATGAGCAAGAGTGGTCTTTTTTTTGTTTGTTTTAAGAAAACAAGAATTTCAAAGATTGAAAGAAACACATGACTCATGAGAGAGGGCAATGAAAATACCACCACCAATATCATAAACGAACCCAAGCCTGAGCACCAGAGATACTTGCGAACAAAAACACCCAAAAGCTTCAAAGGAACAAGAGGACTAATTTAAAAAGCTTCTTCTTTGGCTCACGAATTCTCAAATTCTAGGGCAGGTGGGAAAATAGTATCGGTCATAAAAGATTACCACCAGCTTGAAAATTAAACTTTGCTGTTGATGAAGTGGATTTCTGATAATTCCTGCAATTCAACAGCAACCGCCGTTATTTTGTTTTTAACTTTTAGGAGTAATAGCAGGTTATGATGGATTGTGGAGAGATTTGTGAAGGATTTAATGTGATTATTTTGGTTTTCTTGTCATTTTCCTTTCCCTTGGTCAATAAACCCACAAGTCATGATCCAAACACAGCCTAAGTTGTGCCAAGAAAGAAGAACACTAAAAGTGGTTTTTTGATTTTTTTGGGTCTTTAGTTTTAGTTTAAAACTAAAACTTGTTCCAATAATAGTTTTTTTGCTTTTGATTTTTTGAGTTGTGTTACCAAATTACCAATCTGCCCTTGTACCCTAACAACTCCTAAATGCTTGTTTTTTTTTTTTAAATAACGGGAATGGCTACATAACTTCCAATTTTTTTGTTAATCTCATATTCCCACAGGTTTGTCTTTTAATAATTTTTTCAGATGATAAAAGAAATGAAAACAAGTTGATGTGTTCCATTATAAATTTTTTTGACAGACGTATAAGGGGAGGGCAAATTTGTATTTTTACATTAGCAGAACGTCTTTTGGCTGATGATACCAATTGTTTTTTTAAAAGGTTAGTGAAATGAGTTGGTTTTTTTGGGTAGTGTTTTGTTAGCGGAATGGAGTAGTTTTTGGGTTAAAACAAAACTGATTTTTTATGTAGTTTTTTGTTAGCGGAATGAAGTAGTTTTTTGGGTTAAAACAAAACTGGTTTTTTCTTAGTGGAACACCCCCTAGTATTATTTTAACAGGAATAAGCTACACAGAATATTCCATTTGAAGAAAACCCTACAGAACAAACCAAAAGACTTTGTGGCAGCATTTGAGGAGTGATCATGTGACCTAACCAATGGAATGTGATAAAGGAGGGATCATGTGAGTAGCCACATGTCCTTATCCACGCATACGATTTTCTGGTCTATTTTACGTTCCCTTAAATCAGATCATATTCTTTTAAAAAATATGGCAACGAAGATTTCCTGGTTCAAACATTTTGGTGGATGGCATTTGAGACGGACAATAGACTAAACTGTATGATCAGATTTGACAACCTGATTTGTGATTACCATAGTGAATGACTCAATTATGTAAATCTGACTTTAGGGACGCAGACATACTCCTCCGTAAGTCATCTACCCTTAATCCTTGCTTTGTGCCTGAAAAGCGATGGTACTCGTTGCCACTCCTTTGTGCACCCTTCCTTACTCATTGCTTTGTGCCGAAATTTTTGGGGGTCTCCAAGTCCCATGCTCATTGAAACATGTTAAACGGAATCGTTCCTCCTAACTCAAATTCAAGTTGAACAAAGAAAACAATCAGGCAAGGCATATATTGAGAGAGTGCAAAGATTTGAAACTTCGAATTTCAGGTGTGCGTTTGTGACATTACCAATAAGAATAAAGTGCAGATATGTTTAAAATCCAAACAATAAGGCAGTGTAACCATATTAACATTTGTAAACATGTGTGCTGATAATTTATTCAATTGGTTTAGGACGTGGACCAATGGGCTGTGATTGATCCCCTACCCTCCTATGGTCGCGGAAGGGATACGGCTGGTGGAAGGTACATCAGTCTCATCTTTGGAACCAACCTTACTGATGTTGTTATAACAGGTACCAAGCATCAATTTCCTTTTGAGTCCCCAAAACTACAGCGGAATAAAAACTAGTAACACAAAGTTTAGCTGACTTTAATCTCAAAAACAAAATTGATGAACAATATTTTGGTTTCAGGGGAGAATGGGACCATTGATGGCCAAGGCTCTCCCTGGTGGGACAAGTTCCATAAGGGTCAGCTACAGTACACCCGGCCTTACCTCATTGAGATCATGTACTCTGATAACATTCAAATATCCAATCTCACATTGGTAAATTCTCCATCGTGGAATGTTCATCCGGTTTATAGCAGGTTTTCCACTCTCTGCCTCTCATGTTTCCGAGTTTAATTCCTTGCCTTCGTTTAGCTTCATGAACTATCCGTATTTTGCATTTGTAGCAATATCATTGTTCAAGGCCTTACAATACTTGCACCGGTCACTTCTCCAAACACTGACGGTATTAATCCAGGCAAGTTTACCGAAACTTGCGCCCATTCGCTTGTAGTCTCAGAGATAAAACATTCTTTTCGATGGAAGAATATATTCATTCGACGTTGTAATCATTGTTTTTAGAGAGATGGTTTGAAGAAAACAAGTTCTAAAATTCGTCAAACGACAAATTTTCTGTGCTTTTAGTAAAAATAGTCAGAGAATACGGTCTAAAGATTCGGTGAACAAATTTTCTGACAGTATATCTAGAAATTATAATCTGAAAACTGCTACCAAACACAGAGGAAACAATTCTGTCACAAGAAGGGAAAAAAGTGAGGGATCGGATAGAAACAAAACATTGTACTAATTATCTGATTTTTATGCTCCGTTGATCTTCAGACTCGTGCTTAAATACTCGAATTGAAGACTGTTACATAGTCTCTGGGGATGATTGTGTAGCTGTCAAGAGTGGCTGGGATGAGTATGGAATAGCATTTGGCATGCCAACCAAACAGCTCGTAATCAGACGGCTCACGTGCATTTCCCCATTCAGTGCAGTGATAGCATTAGGTAGCGAAATGTCAGGTGGGATCCAGGACGTAAGGGCCGAAGACATCATAGCCATCAATTCAGAATCAGGAGTTAGGATCAAAACAGCCATTGGAAGAGGAGGATACGTGAAGGACATATACGTTAGAGGAATGACTATGAAAACCATGAAATGGGCTTTTTGGATGACTGGAGATTATGGGTCTCATCCCGATAATAACTACGATCCCAATGCGTTTCCTGTTATTGAGAATATCAATTACCGCGATATGGTTGCTGAGAATGTGACAATGGCTGCTAAGTTGCAGGGAATATCCGGTGATCCATTTACAGGAATTTGTATATCTAATGTGACCATTGAGATTTCTAAGACGTCGAAGAAAATTCCTTGGAATTGTTCTTATATTTCTGGGATTACTAGTGGTGTGATTCCTCAGCCTTGCGATCTCTTGCCTGACCAAGGACAGGTTGCAGAATGTAATTTCCCGACGGAATGTCTGCCTATCGAGAATGTTGAACTTCAGACTTGTTCTTACAGAAGAAAATATTTTTGAGGCATGTTTGTGTCCTTAACTGTTTGCTTTGTTTGGAAACCTGTTACCAGACTTACCACCAGACCAATGATAAAATTGATACTACTACTTTGATAATGCATTAGGATTTCTATGCGGATGGCTGATAATGGCTTCTTGAATTTGCATATTCAACTGAATTTTAGATTTTAGGATTTTACCTCAAGAAGATGAAGTTTATTACCTACTAGCGTTTTGTTTTTCAATGAACATGAGAACTTGCAGATGTTCGTGCCTAAAGACACATCAGAACATAATATAGTCTCTACTTTAAGTTACATGTTCAACTCGACTACTATACCAGTCAAATGTAATCTACACATAGCATCAATTATAATTTTAAGCCGCTTTCCTATTTGATCACTATAGGCAACATACATGGCAGAGAGAGAGAGAGAGAGAGAGGGAGAGAGGGAGGGTATTTATTAGGAGAATACTGACGCATACAACCTTAACATCTAATATGATTGGTTATTCTTGTGGGTAATGCTAAGAAACATATGGCTTTTAACAAAATTCTTTTCCAGATGATGTGATTTTTTTGCATTGGTTTCATGTAAAGCCAAAACACCCTCTAGATAAAACTGGAGAAAACGCGACATCAAATTGCATCATGACATGGTTACAGGTGGTTCATTCGTCAGAGAGTCTTAACGTTGTGGTCTAAATGCACATGTGCTTACTAAAATATACTTAGTTGGTGAGGGAAAGCATGACAACAAGTAACGACGTACTCCCTAAATATGTGGGTTTGAATTCCACCGCAAATTTTTATTGGAATATTGGAGATTTGTTTGGTCATGAACTATGAGAACCCAGGAATAATATAGATGTGTTTAAACTGACCCGGGCTTTCACTTATAAAAATAAGTGCTTGCACTATGCATCACTTTTAATAGTACTCCCTGAGAAATGGTTTGGTTAGCCAAGTGAACTTCTCTCACCTAGCTCACACACAATCTTCCGGCATGATTATTTGTTTATGCTATAAATTCTTTACTCTCACGAATATTAACAATTTGAGATTTTTCTGAAAGATGCTTGCGCTCCCGCTTACACACACGTGCTTGCTTAGCCCAGAACTGAACCAGAATTTTGAGTATTTGAGTTCTCCTGAATAAAGGACAAGGGTGGCTTATCCCCCGGCCAAATCTCTAAAGCACCTCAATTTGGGTCAAAATGTACAATCTTCATTTGAATTCTCTCAAGTCATCTTCTCCCCAAATCCACAATAACCAAGATTTCCTGGTTGAGACAAAGGCAACCAACAACCCAATACCTCATCCCTTTGTTCTGATGCAATATCTTCACTGCGCTTGTGCACAACCAAAAGAAGCTCAAAACTAGGTTCTTGCATTCACGCCAAGATACTGAAATCAGGGCTTGATTCTAATGTATGGATTAACAACTCCCTTCCGGACATGTACACAAAATGTGAGCAAATAGAGGATGCAGCAGAACTGTTTGACAATTTGCCTCACAGAACTGTTGTGTCTTGGACATCCATGATGTCGGGTTATTGCTAAAAAGGACTTGTCTCCCAATGAATACACACTATCTGTGCTTTTACGGGCTTGTGCCCGAAAATGTGACTCGATACTCGCTGAAATTATTCACGGTTTGGCTGTGAAATATGGGTATGATAGAGATGGGTTTTGCCAAAATTCTCTGATAGATGCATATGCAAAATCCGGGATGCTAGGCAGTGCTGAAGAAGTGTTATATAGATTCAGTAACAGAGACGTGGTTTCTTGACTACAGCTTTTTCAGGCCATGTTGGCAATGGAAAGATGGAGAGAGCTCTTGTTTTGTGCTTTCAAATGCAAGAAGAAGGGGTGCAGTCAAACGTGGTAACAATTCTTACCGTTTTAATGGCATGCTCTTCGATTAGTCAATGTCGTGTTTTTCAATGGGGACATCAGTCCATGGACTGGTTATGGAAACAGAATGGTGTCATAATGCCCTTCTGATGAATTCTCCAGTTGAGATGTACAATAATAACAAGTACTTTAAAGAAGCTGTGCGATTTTTTTGCGACTTCTGTTTCACTGGTGAAGGTTGGTTCCTTGGACCGGAGACCATGGCAGCTCTTCTTCAGGGTTGTGCCCATTCTGGCTCTTTCATGCTTGGGCAAGAGATCCATGAATACTTGATTAAACATGGATTTTTCCCTAGCACCAGCGTAGAAAACTCACTTTTGGACATGTATGGAGAAAGTGGTCGACTTGATTTTGCTTTTCAGTTTCACAATGATGAAGTTCAAAGATATAATTAGTTGGAATACTTTAATGACATGCCTTGTGAAGAGCGAACGACCTTGTGAAGTACTAAAGCTTCTTACTGATATTCACACTATGGGGCACAAGATGACATCTTTCCTGATTTTGTCACCATCCTTTCATCAATTAACGCATGTTTGAAATTGGCATCGTTGCGGCTTGGTCAAATGATTCAGGGGTATACAACAAGAGCAGGCTTCATTTCTGACGTTTTTGTTCAAAGGGTATTGCTAACGGGTGCACCTTTGTGCCCGTTAATGGTATAAAAAGTACACTTATTGGGTCCCACTTGTACTATCAAGTATACTTTTAAAGTATAAATGGGATCCACAAGTGTACATTTTTGTACCCTTAACGGGCGCAACATTGCACCCGTTAGCATTTCCCAAAATTCTTTCATAGACATGTATGGAAAATCGCGCAAGTTAGACGTAGCAGAACAGATGTTTGAAGAGAACCCTGTAAGAGATCTGGGTTCTTGGAATTCATTGGTTGCAGCATATGGAATGAACGGCAATGGAATCTCTGCCTTGAACAAACTTTCACCAAACTGAAGAAATCAGGGTTCCACAAGCCAAATGAAATCACATTTACTAGTGTTCTTTCTGCTTGTTCTCATTCAGGGTTTATAGAAGAAGGTCTTGAGATTTTTGATTGCATGAAAACAGAATACGGAATTGATCCGGGAATGGAGCATTTTGCTTGTAGGGTTGATCTCTTGGGCAGGCCAGGGAGACTAGAGGAAGTAGAAGCTTTCATAGAGAAGATGCGTGAATCCGAACCCTGATGTGTGGGGAGCTCTTTTGGGTGCTTGTGCACTCTTCAATAATGTCGAAATAGCCGAAAGAGCAGCAAACAAACTCTCCAAGTTGGAACCAAATGACAATGTATGGAGAGTTGCTATATCGAATGTGTACGCGAGTGTTGGAAGGTAGGAAGAGGCGGCAAAGGCAAGAGCAGAGGTGAGGAGATCGGAGGAGCTCAAAGAGGGAGAAGGGTGGAGCAGTGTGGAGGTGAAAGGAGAAATGCATAGGTTTAGGGTGGCTGATACGAGCTACCCGGAGAGTGAAACAATATATGAGGTTTCGAATGTAATGCGGGAACAAATCAGAGGCGCTGTAACAGAGACAATAACTTCATAAACATAAACACCGTAAAAGATTTTGTTAGCAACTCGGTGTTGTATTGTGAAGATTTGAAGCAGTCTTAATTTGGATCACTGGATAACCAGCATAACCACAACCTTCCCCCTGTAATGTGACACTCTCTTCATCTCTTGGCTGGACAGAGACATGGATCCGTCAATTTGATTGAATACTTGTTGACACGACACAACACAACACAACACAGGTGCAGGATCCGGGTAGGACACTGCTGTTGAGATTTCTAGATTTTCTTTGTGGAAGAAGTAAAAGAAGTATGTGGTTTCTACTCCTATTAATAATGAAATCTTTTCTATCCAGTGACACCTAGCTCCAACTCTTTTTTTTTGAATGGCAAAAAGGATTTCATTAATCATAGAAAGTTACAATGATTAATAGGAGCAAGGAGAAAACATCAAATTCAAAACAATCAAAGCCTAGTCCGAGACCCAAAACACGATTGGCAAGAAGCCAATCGAGGCCCACACATAATGGGCCAAAGCCCAATCCCAAAGGGCCTCGAAGCCCATATAGAAAATTGTAGCACAAAGAACCCCTAGCTCCGACTCTTGATGTAGTACCCCATACACCTCTTTGATTCTATGGACTCCACAAGTACACTCGTCTTGATCTTCGAATTAAACCGGTACTAGATCCATCCGGCTCATATAGGAACCAAGACAAAATTATCCATGATATGAATGATGTAAAATTGATGAAGATTTTTGTAAAAAAATAATTCATGGAGTATAAAAGAATTAATCTAGATTGACGACTAAAATGATTGAACACAAGGTTTAAATTATTTTTAATGCATCAAAGCACAGAAGTTTAAGAAGAAAAATGTTTTTCCTTTTCTAAAAGTGGGTTGATGCAAAAAATGTGTCATAATTGGTGAAAAGTATGTTGTTATAGGAGCCAGTACTGACCTAGGGGTGACCAATGAGAGCTGAAAATGAAGATGAGATTTTAAATGCTCTGAAAAAAGCTGCTCGCGCTTTGTTATGATGGAAAAGAATGAAGGAGTTGTTAGCAATTTGTGGGAATGGTTAACAATGAGAATTTGATCATTTAGGCCTTTTTTAGGTGGCTAGTATGGATTTCCAGCTTTAGGTTTTTGTGTTCGCTTGTTGCCAACATTTTGGTGTTCTTTAGGTTTTTATCTATTTTTGTAGTTCTTCTTCTTTTCTAAAATTGGGAGGCGGAGGAATATATTGAGTTTATGTGAGTTGCAGCAATAGTTGAGGTTGAGTTTATGTGAGTTGCAGCACTAGTTGAGTCTTGTTCTCTTCGAAGCTCTCTAGAGCATCATCAGGGGCACCAAATGGCTAATTTGATGAGTGAAAGACAACAACCCCCCC
>JAXBDA010005306.1:0-16248 GCA_036023075.1 Gaultheria prostrata
TTCAAATAATTCAGATTAGGATAAGTTCTCATATTGGACAATTGGTTTTAGAGTATATATTTGATTTGTCCAAAACTATTTTAGAGTAAATGAGAATTGACTCCCTCCATTGGTCTCCATTTAATAATTGGTTAAAGAAATTCAATAAAGATAATATTTCAATAGACTTTATTAGTATTATTTTGATAAATTAGTTAGTTATTACATAGAGTTGTTGCGTTTATTCGTTGACACTTGTTAGAATAAAGAATTGTATCTATTCCATTCGTGACTATTTGGAACACAGTCACTGACCCTTTTATAAATGTGTTTCCATCGTTTGATTTGCTTTAGAATATAGAGTACTAATTTTTTGAGTGATTTGTCATATTTATGTCGGTCTTGAGTCTTTCAAATGTGGAAGTAAAAAACACAAGCTGGTTGTCATGGCATTGATTGCAGTGTTACTTCGTGGAATTTCGATCATTTCATCTTAGAGATAGGCATCCAAAGATTCTGTAAAGCACTGTAAAATGGACAGATCATTTCAAGTTTTATATTTTTATATTTTTTGCTGGTTTTGATTTCATCATTCTAGCATCACAATAACATAAAATATACATATTTTGCAAATAGTTGAATCCTCTGAATTTTTCTTTTATTCATTCTCTCTCCTAAATGATTTGAAGTGGCTCACAAGTCACAACTTAGGAATACATTGGATCTTAAATATTTAAAGAGTGCATTTTAACATGTGTAGTGAGAACTCTATGTTCGAGTGCTTCAAATATTGTCATGACTGAGTCAGTCGTAAATCCTGAAAATATTATTGTGTTTAACTTCTCTCTCTAGCTAGCAACGCCTTCATTGAATCATTCATACTATTAGGGCAGAGTCAGAAATTCTAGACGGCGACGTTTAATTGTACCTAAAATATTATGGTATAATTTTTCATGACAAAAATATTGAAAAAATAAGATTTGTACGCATTATTTTAAAACAACCATCAACTAATTTTCATATTAAACTATGATATGATAGATGAACTTTGCTATAAAAAAAATTTATAACGTGTTTTCATTGTAGACATGAAAGGTTTCATCAAGTGATTCTTATTAAATTGCGAAACAATTTCTTCACCATAAAGTTTATATTATAACATGGATGAGTTGTTTGGGGCAGTTTAATACGTTGGATTACATGTTTGGGGGCAATACAACAATTTTTATGTGGTCAAATTTTCTAATTAACTTAAAGATCTCTAACGATAATATCAGTGGATTTCTACATGGTATTATATATATATAGGAGAATCTTACAAGGGCTCCCTTACATAAGCCTTATGTAAAGGATTTGTCGTTCGATATTGAATTTCAATGATCCGAGACAATCCGAACCGTTAGATGTGTTTAAAACATGTTTTTACGGTCCTATGCGAGGATTCGTAAAAAAAAATACCTGGTAGGGCTTGATCCAATCAATTTTTGAAAAAAACGCTATGCATAACTTTTTTATCGAAAACTGCTTGGATCAAGCCCTTTCGGGTATTTTTTTTTTTACGAATCCTCGTGTTAGACCTTAAAAACACATTCTAAACGCATCTAACGGTTTGGATTGTCGAAATTCAATCTCGAACGAAAAATTCCTTACATAAGCTATGTAAATGAGCCTCTATATGATCTTCTTCCTATATATATATATATTACAATGGAAAGCAGTTTTTGTTCCAGTCATATTTTTTTGTCCTAGCCATCATATCACATTTTATCCCCCTCTCTGCCAACTCATTCCCCCTCTCTCTCTATACCATTTTCCTCTACTGGCTCACCACACCCAAAATTTCAAACCACATTCTCTCTTCCCTTTTCGAAATTCAAATCACATTCTCTCTATCCCTTTCGAAATTCAAACTAAATTCTCTCTATCCCTTTCGAAATTCAAACTAAATTCTCTCATATTACCTCCTCTCCTTTCCCTACTCTGAAATTCGAAGGACCATAAAGAATGGATACGGACACGTGCGTCGATTACTCAAGCCGTGCCTTCAGACACGGGCACGGGCATACACTAGTAGACAATGAAGAAGTCAAAAAAATAGGGCTAATCTTGACCCTCTCATAATTTCAAGTTAATGTATAACATCCATCCAATCTTATGCAAATCTCCGAGGTCAATAGTGGAGTGTTTTAACCAATCCCTTCATGAATCCAAGCAATATTTGCGTCAATCTCCAACAATATTTGAAACTCTATTTGTTTATTATGTACAAACGAAAAGGCTATAGAAAGCCGATCAAGCTTATGTTAAAGTTAAAAAAGTGTACTTAAAGTGTATAAAAGTTGTTAAAAATATATAGAAAAATGTAAAATGTGCATTGCAGTATATGTGTTTTCTTTTTGTATTTATTATAAGCCCAATGGGCTTCCAATACCAGGACCCATAAATCACTCGGATGAGTCCCGTGTATTTTTTCCATCGTCCTCAAATAAGATGAGATCTACAAATAAGCGTTGTATCTTGGAACTTGCGAAAAAGAAGAGAAACGAAAGGAAAATCACAAATATTTTTTTTTCCCATTGTTTGGTTTGGAGAGAAAATAGAAAATTTTCATAGTATTTGTCACAATACCGTTTCCTTCTTATTTTCCTCTCATTTCCCTTCCATTTATTTTCTTTTGTTCCAAATAGAAGCAGTGTTCTAAAAGAAGGTCTGGAAGACCGAGTACTCGTCGCCTAGGAGATAGAAGTCCTCTCGCTGACTAGCCCCCCGACTAGACTGAATAGTTGTCTGACTAGGCACCGAGTACTCAATCCTGAAAGCTAGAAGGTGCCCAACCGCCCTGCGAGCGCCTAACAAATTTTAAAACCTTGAAGGGAGGGTAAATGTTCTAGGGGGTATTTACAGGCCGCTCAAGCTTTTCGATGTAAATTCCAACAAGCTCCATGCTTAAATCAGGAATGCACCTCTAAGTCTAGCCAAGAAATTCTGACTGTGTGGTCTTTTTCCGTAATCCTACCCATTCTCTCTCTCCTCTCCTATTTTTATTTTAGATTTTAGATTTTAAAACCCCAAAGCCGTATGAAAGTGTCTAAATGTTAGGGTACCCTATGAACGTGCTTAAACGTAAACCATAAGGTATCCTATGAAAGTGCATAAACCACTTAAACCTTATAATAGGAAAGTGCACCATAAAACCTAAACTCTATGATACCCTATGAAAGTGCCTAAACCTCAACCCAAACCTTAGGGTACCCTAATGAAAGTGCCTAAATCTTAGGGTACCCTATGAAAAGTGCCTAAACCTAAACCCTAGGGTACCATATGAAAGTGCCTAAACCACTAAAATCCTATAATAGGAAAGTGCACCATTTACCTAAACCCTAGGGTACCCTTTGAAAGTGCCTAAATCTAAAACCTAGTGTACCCTATGAAAATGTCTAAACCACTAAAACTCTATAATAGAAAAGTGCACCCTAAACTAAAATCTCAAAAAAGAGTGACTTACCTTAATGGTAATTTAAAAAAATAACTTACCTTAATGATAATTAGATACATATTTTCTAGACTTAGAGGTAAAAATCTCATGTTCTAGTCCTCCTGCGAGTCTGCGACCCATCCAAAAGTTTCCCCACAAAATCCCAGTCACGTGCACGTGGATATCGGACCCAACTAATCCGAACCGGATTAGGTCGGTTTCGTTTCTGGTTTAGACCAGCGTTTATCCTGTACAACCGACACGTGTCCTTTCTCTCAACACAAAACTATACAACATCAATCTTGTGAGCCCGTTCAGGGTCGGCGTAAAATCAGATTTTAGATCGTGCACATCACAGTTGGTATCAAAATCAAAATCAAAATCAAAATCAAAGCCAGAATTAGCTATTGTACTACTTTTGTTCAGTTGAGATTCGAATGCCGTAAAGTCCAAGTTATCCCTGTGGAAAATCGAGTTTTTCGGGTAAGGAATCGTTAACTTAATTAGACTTCTCTCCTCGTCGTCGTTTCTCCCGATCAAATTTGCGTGGAATGTCTCTCAAGTTTAGGGTTTTGTTTCTTCTCCAATTTTTAATCATGCTCAGGTTATTATTATTATCGTTTTCTTTTTTTGTAGTTTGATTCTGTTCAATCTTGTCTCTTTAATCTGCTTTAGATTGTGTTCTGAAATGAAATCCGATTAGATTATGATTCTCCGAGTTGAATTTGAATCGTTATGCTGAGAGAGAGAGAAAGTTGGGAAGCGAAAGAAAGTTCTGATTTTTATGTGGTTTTGGCATCTGGAAATTTAACTTCGTTTTTAGTTTGTTTGGTTTTCTGGGCAACCAAATTGAGGTTACTACTTACTACTCTATTTGCGCAATAGTTTCTTTTTGATTTCCTATTTGGGATGTCTCGCAACTTTGGGCTTTCAGGGTTTTGTTTCTTCTCAATACTTTAGTCATGCTCAAGTTCTTACTGTCGTTTTTCTTTTTTCTAATTTGATTCTGTTCAATTTGAACTCTCTATTCTCTTTAGATTGCCTTGCGGAAATTATATGTTAGGTTGTGATTCTCCAAGGTTGAATTTCAATCCGTATGCTATAAGAGAAGTTGGGATTCTTATATAATTTTAGGGCTTGGCATCCGAAAACTTACTTTGGTTTTTAGTTTGCTTGGGGTTCCAAATTGCACAATAGTTTCTTTTTATTTTTCTTATTTGGAAGTTTTAGTTGAATGGTCAAAGTGATTGGTTGTATGTTATACATCCCATACTTTCTAAAAACTCATAGAAGTTTAGGATTTGTGGTTCGCATTGTTATGAAGGTCAACTTAGGCTTTTGCCAATCGCAAAAAAGGTTAACTTAGGCTTTGGTTAAATTGATGTGTATTTTAAAATGAAATGTTTTGACATTATTGTTCGAAGAGCATAGGTCTAATTAAGATTTGATAGATTAAAGGGTCTTGCTAACGTGTGCCCAATGGGCACACGCTAAGCACACAAACAAACAAAAAACACACACTCCGATACACCTTTTACACTTTTCACATATTTCAATATACTTTTCAACCTTAATAGGCACACGTTAGCAAATTCCTAGATTAAATATGATTACGACCTAAGAAGCAGTGACACTCCTAGAAGTTGCGGTGCTCGCGTAGTGGACACGGGGACACATATGGGACAGGCCAAGTGGCGTGCCCCTTAAACTAAATTTATTCTTAGAGGGGGATACGGCATGGACACGCTTGTCCCACATTTACTCTCTCTCTCTCTCTCTCAATGTGTGTGTGTGTGTGTGTTTAGTATGTGTATGCACCGATATATAACAGTACATAACAATGTATATATCTTACATATCAAAAGAAAAGTGTATATATCTATGTATATAAACTATTACTGCACACATATATGATATCTTTATATATGATGTTATTAATTTAATTTTTCCGTGTCCCCCGCCATGTCCTTGTCCCCATTTTTTTAGAATTCCCGTGCTGTGTGTCTGTGTCCGTGTTTGTGTCGGTGTCCGTGCTACATAGATTACGACATGGAATTTGAGAGCTTTATCATGATGGATTAGCAGTGACTTTTAGTAGGAGTGATATGATTTCTTCATGGCAAGGCTGTAGTTGAACATAGGATCTCAATTGGCAGTCTAGTGTCACGAGCCACCTTAGCTAAACCTTACTACATGTTTGTTGAAGTTGAACACACAATCCCCATCAGAAATCCACGTCTATCCCATTGAGCCTTAAAGTCTGAAGTATTTTTATTAGAGTGGATTTTGAATCAATATTAAGTTGATTGTTTTTTCTATGTTCAGATTTAAGGATCGCAAACTAATGGCAACCGCAACTATGGCCACTGCAGCTGGTGCAGCCGCTCTTTTATATTATACATTAAACCGGAAACTACAATCGACCAGGTCTTTAGAAGACGACGACGACGAAAATGTTACTAATGTACATAATCAGGTTCGTTTAGGAATTGATCGAGTTTCTCATAGACTTATTCAAGCCCCTGCAACATGGTTGGAGACTATCTCAACTTTGTCGGAGACTCTTAGGTTTACCTATTCTGAGACTCTAGGGAAGTGGCCGATTGGGGATTTGGCATTTGGGATCAACTTTCTTTTAAAGAGGCAGGTAAGCATGTCTTGTCTGTTCTTTCCCTTGAATAAGCTGGTTCCCGTTCTGAAAACTCTCTTCCTATTAGAAAGCTATTGTGTTTAAAAAATAAATTCCTCTACAAAATCACAGTGATGACTTGGATTTGATAAATCCCTGGGACATCTTTAAACTTTTATTGTGTTTCTCTAAGCTACTATGATATACGTGTGATTGCCTTGCAGGGAAACTTGCACGTCGCAAATGTATTTGGCGGGGAAGAAAGTTTACAGCTTAAGGGGCCTGAAATAACTGCTGAGCTTAGACATCTCTTAAATTTATTGACTCTTTGCTGGCACTTCTCGAAGAAACCATTTCCATTATTTTTAGAGGAGACTGGTTATTCGAAAGAAGATGTTCTTCTTCAGGAACCCAAAGCTGGAGTAAGTACTTACAGTCACATACTTATCTGTAATCTGTAATTTCTTCTTACTTTGGTACTTTTTTTTTCTTGTCCGATGGGGGTGAAGATGGGTTGGAGCTGGGGAAGGGATGTGGCTGGGGGGAGTGTGTGTGTGTATGTGTGTGTGTGTGCACCTTTTGCAATGGAGCTTTAAAGTCACTGGCTCTCTATGGCAGGAAATGTTTAGGTTATATGACTTTTCGAAGATCCCTGGGAATTCTGCAGATATGGTATTAGTGAAATATTAGTACCTTTCTGTTTACATTTGTTATTGTTTATGTTATGCAGATTTTGAAGCCAGCTTTTACAATACTAGCGGACCACAAAACAAAAACTTTCCTCTTACTAATTCGTGGAACTCATAGTATCAAGGACACGCTAACTGCTGCAACTGGAGCGGTAGTGCCATTCCATCACTCTGTTGTGCATGAGGGGGGAATTAGTAATTTGGTTTTAGGTTACGCGCATTGTGGAATGGTTGCAGCTGCACGCTGGATAGCAAAGCTTGCAACTCCTCGTCTTACTAAAGCATTCGAAGAACATCCTGATTATAAAATTAAGGTACTGGGATCGAGTACTCAATTTGTTCAAAGCCTTGTCTTCTGCAATGTGTCTGGAGATTTTTATGTGGAAAATGACTTGAAGAATATATTGGTATTTACTTTCGAAACTGTTTCCTTGTTTACACGAACACATGAACGTGTTGGTTTAGTTATTATTGCAGCGTTGGTTTCTACTTGTTGCCAAATAGAATTTCTGAAACTGATAACTTACGATACTATGAAGTATCTTCCTTTGACAAAACATCTATGTGCAAAGTAGAAGAGCACCAGAAATGGGCTTCATTATTTTTTTTCTTGGTACTTGCTATCTATGGTAAATGGGGGGAAAAAAACTGGAAAGTAATGCTACAATTTCTTCTATTGGTTTCCTACAGATTGTGGGGCACTCCTTGGGTGGAGGCACTGCAGCTCTTTTAACATATGTACTACGTGAGAGGAAGGAAATGTCAACAGCTACCTGCGTGACATATGCTGCTGGTTTGTAGTAGTTCTGCGTTACTGCTCACCATCTTTATTATTTGGCCTATTCTCATTTTAATTGTTTTTTTTTTGGTTCCCTGAACTCATTCTGTTGACATTTTGAAATAAAGGATGTCAATGTTGTTTTCCCATTAGTATATTAACTGTGCTGTCTGTATATCTGGTGCAGCCGCCTGTATGACGTGGGAGTTGGCAGAATCAGGCAATGGCTTTATTACATCAGTTGTCAATGGAGCTGATTTGGTTCCTACATTCTCAGCTGCTTCAGTAGATGACCTGCGTGCCGAGGTACTGTTTTCACCGTTGTATGTTTTTTCGTAATCTGATTTCTCCTACCCTTATGTGATGGTGGGCATTATTGGAGCCTCCTAGAAGGAGGTGCTTTATGATGTTTTTGTATTAGGTCTTTTAATGTTGGCTTTCTTGTTGGCCCACATATTGTTTTTTCATCCATGTTTTGTTAATTGTGAAATTGGGTTGTTTTGTAATTAAGTTGATTTCTCTTCCTGAAGGTGACTGCATCTGCTTGGTTGAATGATCTGAGGAATCAGATTGAACGCACAAGAATCCTTAGTACTGTCTATAGATCTGCGTCAGCTTTGGGCTCTCGGCTTCCTTCAATTGCTAGCGCTAGAGCAAAAGTCGCTGGGGCTGGTGCAATTCTGCGTCCTGTTTCCAATGGTACACAGGTAACTTTCCTTCTCTGCTATATAAATAATTCCCTTTACACTTGTCTGGCAAAATATCATATTAAGCAGCTGATGGATTTTTATTTATTTTTGGGTAAACACTGTACAAAAACTTTCATGGTGGAAACTGAGAAATATGGAAGGATAAGTTAATAAGGAATAGAAAAGAAAGAAAATAAATCTTCCTCATCACCTTCTTTTCAAGAAATATGATTCTTCCCCTGCTATCAGTGTTGGTGTTGCGTAATCCTTGTGACCTCTTCGTAAGCACAAGGAACTGTTTATTGGCTGAATTAGTTTCCAGCTCTAGGAACTGTTTTACCACCACAGGGGTTATGTTTTTAGTTTGCAATTATATATTGCCTTCGGCTCATGTAAGTGGCTTGGTCCAGATGACAACTGGGAATCGTAATAAGAGTCCTGCTATTGGCAGCAATGCACATTTACTGTATTTCTATACCCTTTTCACATGTACCAACATACTTTTTCGACTTTAACAACAGCCCACTGAGCTGTTTTTGGCATTTGATCAAAAATCCCCCGTGACTACAGCTTCCTGGTTTGTTTCTGATTACCACAGGTTGTGATGAAAAGAGCACAAAGCATGGCTCAGGCAGCATGGTCGCGTCCTTCTATGAATTTATCCTCATGGTCGTGCATAGGGCCCCGCCGTCGGGCTGCAGCTACTGCTCATTCATTCTCTAAAGAAGAGGGGGGTGCTTTGGAATCTTCCCCTAGAACAGAAACTTCTGAACCTTTTCTTTCAGGCTCTCATGAAACTACAACTGTGGTAGAAGCCCCAGAACTATCCATTTCATCGTCCGAAGCAATTGTATGGGATTCAGAAATACAATGTTCATGTTCTGGGGAGGCGGGTCATCACGCCGAAATGGGTCTTGATCTTGACGAAGGCGAAGATATCATGGAGCATGATACAAATGAAGACCGGATGACTGAAGTTGAGTTGTGGCAGCAAATTGAAAACGAGCTTTACAACCGGATGGAAGGTGAGGAAGCTGACGTGGCAAAGGAAATAAGGGAAGAAGAAGAAGCAGCCATTGCGGAGGTAGCTGAGAGCAATCCCCAGAGCTCTGTGCCTGAAATGAAGGAAGTGCACAGATTTTTCCCTGCCGGAAGGATTATGCACATTATTACGTCTATGCCGGAGATGAACGGGAATGACAGTGGTGATAGCACCAGTCCTGGTGAGACAGACAACGGAAGCCAGCCACCTGCAGAGACTAAGGTGGGGCTATTCCTCACCCCTCGGTCATTGTATAGCAAACTGAGGCTTTCACAGACCATGATAGCTGACCATTTCATGCCAGTTTATAGAAGACAAATAGAAAAGCTGATTACTGAACTTGAAAAAGAAGAAGCTTCCAAGGCAGTGTTGTAGGGATCGTTCGGCAATAAGATACAGATTTTTTTGGGTATGTTTTCGTGGTACAGTCATATTATTCAGACTCTTGTTCCAACTCCATGTTTTTGAAGCAGTAATCCTTCATTTTCATTATTGCAATGAGAAAGCAAGGTGATGGAACCCAAAAGAGTTTGATGCTTTGACGGGAGCTGGTAAAAGAAAATGTTGTGTGCTGCGGCCACTTATACATGATTCTGGAAAACTTTGTATTCTGTAAATTAGTGTTGGGCAAGTGTGTCCATTTGTTAGTTTTACTTAGCTGACTTTGTATTTGTTGATAAAGTTATAGGTAGTCAATTACATGTGCCTTTTGGTTTCTTGGTCACTGTAAGTCTCCTTTCAGTTTAGAAATAAGATTCTCCACCAGCCTGGCATTTTCAGCAGGGGCTGATTTAGATTTACTACAGAATTAATTGACCAATTTTCTGTACTTTCAAGACTCTGTTTCTTGTTACAGGCGAAGATAATCCTCTGCCTTGACTTTTCTTTCGCAAGCATTTCACTAGTCTTAGATTCAAACACAGCATTAGCCAGTTTATCCTTTTGATTTGCTGGGAACGGATCTCTCTTAAGATGGTTTGTGTTCAACTCCTGCTGCAACGCACTGTAATGTTGGGAACGCAATGTCAAAAATTGGTTTTAGGAGACATTCTGGAACCTGGTCTGATAATTGGTATCAGAGCTAGGAGGTCATGTGTTAAGATTGCAGGAGCACCATCGGTAAGAAGGGATCGATGAAAACACAATGTCATCTCCTTGCGACTACTCTAAAAATAGGCATGCGGATACAATGTCGAATACCATAAAAGGCTCGAGTGAAATTCTATATAACACCAATTGATTTTCGGAGAGATGCTACAACTCGGACCAATAACAGATACCTTTACTACTCCATAGTTGTGGCTTGTGGGCAATTACGGTAGGTCCAGGTCACCTCTTAGAGCCCCATGTAATCTTGGAGAGGATCAACATAGAATAGTAGTATATCCTTTTTTCCAAAGCACACTAATTTTAAAATCTAGAAAGGCCCATATTGGATTTGGTACAGTAGAATATTGAAACACCATTGTGACCTGTCACCTATGCCTTGATGGAAGGAACTACTGCGAGGGATATATATGCCTAATTATTCAGTGCTCCCGGAGCACGGTCACGTGGTGCTTCGGAATATCCTGTACCACACATTCTTATGGGGTCTACGATTAAGTATATGGTCGGCACATAAATGTATGGTTCCGGAATGATCTGGAACACAATGTAACTCTGCTCTGGGGATATTTTTTATGGTAAATAAAGGTACTGAGCAATTACTCCACTCAAGGGATATAGAGAAAGGAATTGGGGATCCTGTAGTGCGGTGCCGAATTGTTCATTGCCGAGATAAAATTTGAGCCATTAATTATCGAAAATAATCAACGGCTCGTGTGCTGCACTACATGGTTGTAGTGCGACACTCGCGGACTCACAGTCCTTCTTGTATGTGATACGTTTATTGTGTCTTGAATGTCTGCTCAAGGAAAAATCTTGCTCAAGGCCAAACTGTGACACATAGACTAACTCCTTCCATGTTGCATCCAATGATACTTACCTAATCAATATTCTAAAGTAATTATTTTCCCTTTTAAACTTAATGGGCCCTATTAATAATAGGTAATTGGTAAGAACAAATCAAAGCTAAAACCAAATTTGGGAATCTTATGCACCCACCACTAAAATCGTTTGCTTGATTACTGATCTCACTTGCAATAAAATAAAGAGTGCTAAACCATGCATGTTTGGCCCAAAGACTACTATGTAAGAATATCCATGTGGACAAGTGGTGGCTAACTCATACAGTAGAGCTCTTGGATGCCCTACACTGCATCCCGGGATCGAGTTCCATTCCCCCCTCCCCATGTAATAGATTAGGAATGATGAATGACAAAAAAAAATGGAAGAATATCCATATGGCAGCGGACGTACTCAGTGCAAGAAACTTGGAGAATTGTTTAAGGCCCAGTTTCCCACTTGATAAAATCAAGATTTGATTAAATCAACCCTTGATTTTATCAAGTGAGGAAGAAAGTTGATAAAATCTTAGATTTTTTAGTGCAAAAATCTGAGATTTTATCACATTTCCTTCCTCACTTGATAAAATCAAGTGGGAAACTGGGCCTGTATTGGTTGAACAATCCTAATGAATCCAAGCCATTGTTAGAAATTTATGAACTCTGAAATAATTTTTTATTTTTTTTTGTTTCTTCATTTGCTCGGGCAATATTTTTTTGGGGGATTTAATTTTCTTTGGGCATGTTATTATATATGCCCGCAATAGTTTAAGATATCCACGAAATCAAAGTTCAGAGAAGAAGGAACGCCGAGGCAAATCAAGAAGGGGAGACTTTAAAGTTAACCATGAAGCTAGCTGCGTCGGCCGTCGCAATCATATGGCCAAAAAGGCGTGGCTGAGGAGCAGGAAATTTTGTACGCTAAAGTTAACTTCTTTTTTTTTGGATCTAGTTTGTACGCTAATGTTCGCTGCCTGCTTTTTTTGCTTAAGGTTTTGCCAAAGGTAAATCGGGCTCACCAAGGCCCTATTTCTCTAACTCAAAAAAATCAAAAAGTCATCTTATTATAAGAATCGAGACAGTCACTCTCTCATAATACATCACATAAAAAGTCGTGAAAAACAAAAAAGTTGGCATAGTGGAACATCCCCTAAGCCCAAGAACTTTTCTCCCTTGCAATGTTAGAGCATCTGCATCTGTCTCTCCACACCCCTCTTTGACACTATAATTACGAGCAAAGCCCAAAAATTCTGTTGCATCAGCCTCAACTCTATCCTCGCTATTCTACAAATCGTGTAACTTCACTACACATCCTCGCCTCACCAGGCGAGCAACTGTTCATCAAGTTTAACATATTTTATTATTTTAAGTTGGAGCTGACCCCACTTGCTAGTGGTATTTTATCATTATTTTATTCAGTTGCTTGTAATACTCCCCTACAATGTGAATGCATTACTGATGCTTGTCATTAAGGGCCTGATTGTAGGTTTGGCAATTGTACCTGTCCCGCTCTGAACCGATCCTATCCGGTTTTGAACGAGGTAGATTTTTGCCAATTTTTTGGATAACGGATGGGATTAGAGTTTAATTTTTTTATTTTTTTTTGTATTTGTTAGTTTTGTATCAATTTTGTATAGATTTTTAATCAAGTTGGTAGGTACTATATAGTCCCATGAACAAGATCAAGGGTCGAATCTCTCTAACCACTACTAACAACTAAATATTTCTTCCGTGTTGAAATAAAGAGTCTGATGCTATAGACAGTATAAAACTGACTAGCTAAAGTAATAAAGTGACTTTTGAAGGTGTAATTTGATCCAAAATTTAAAGAGCCTGATGCGGATGCTCTTACACTTTAGTTTCAATGTAAATAAGTTTGCCTTTCAAAACTAAAGGAGAGATTTGAAAGTTGGGTCAAGAAAAATTCCAATTTCGAAGGAAATTTTAGTTTATTTTTTGCTGTCACAATGTAGTCTGTATTAAGAAATGGAAGACAGTTATATTTCAGAAACCCAGAGCGCTAGGTCCAAATTGTAAGTTCTTGGATTTATAAAGGGGCCAAAAGGAAAAGAAATCTAGAAAAAGAAAACGAATTTGAAGGTTCATAACTTTCTTTTGTTTGGAGGGAGTTATAATCTTCTAGTAAGACTCTCCGTTCCCGCTCTCACTCTCAATTCTTGATCTACGTTTGTATTTTGAGTCATTGCTCTAGTGGGTTTTAGTAATTTGATATATTTTTTTGAAGGCGCTTGCACTCTCAATTTCGCTTACATTATGTGACTTAAGGATCGACTAGGAAAATGGAAAAAAATAAAAGTAGACATTTATTAAAATTAGTACTTATAGTATTTGTCAAGATCTTGTTCTCTCATAGAAGAAAATATGTCCATTGAAATTCCATTTTCAAAACTACCTCATTTGGCAAAAAAAATAAGAAACTGGTTTTTTGGTTTATTCGTTGTCTTTATTTAAGAAAAAAGAGCATTTATAAGTTTTGCGTCAATTTTTTATGGTTTATTGGTTCCTCTCGACGAGAAGAATCTAACAAGTAACAAGTATGAAATTATAATGAAAATCAATTATTTTTTGAATAAAGCCAAAATTAAACTAATAAATCATGTATTTTTGGCTTTATTAAAAAAAATTAGTTTTGACTATAATTTTATACTCTTTAGATTCGTCTCGACGAGAGGAACCAATAAACCACAAAAGTTTGATGCAAAACTAATATTTGCAAAATTTTCTTGAATAAAAACAAAATAAAAAAATAGGTTTAAGTTTTTTTGCCAAATGAATACACGTGGCTCCCCTTTAGTCAAGCAATACCATCAATTATTTAGACGTCTTGTCTATAGGAGTACTATTTTTCAATTCTGTTGAGTGTATTGCTTAATTAATGCCCTGTAGATTTTATTTTCCGTATGATTGGTTCTAATTAGTAGGAGTATCATTTATTGTCACATCTCGACTCTGGAGTTCACATTAATTTTCCTCTTAAGAGCATCTCCATCAGACACGCGTGTAAGCTCCGGCTAACTTTTCCGACGATGAGTCTTACACCATTCAAATCACCTTGATGAGACCTACAACCCTATGGTATCAAATCAATTTAACGATTACTCCTCCGGCGATTCATTTTTTCAGGCGCGCGCGCGCGTGAGAGAGAGAGAGAGAGAAAACCTCGCCACAGGAGGCGAGGTACTGTAGCTACGGACGAAATGGCGAGATGAGAGGCGAGGTTGCTGGGAGTTCGTTTTGTCGGAAATCCTCGCTAGTTTGCTGGAAATCTCCCGAGAACCAACCCCAAAATAAGGCAAGAAGCCAACCCAAACACCACACCAAACCGATAGCCGCACAATTGCAAAAACAACCTAAACAACCTTCTAACAAAACAAATTTAAGCCACAAGAAAACATACCGAAACCAAAAATATCAAACCAAAAAAGCCAAACAAAAACCAAGAGGACAAACCCAAAAGCCACCAAACCATGGAACTAAAATTGCAGGGGAAGAGAGTCATTTTCTTTGAAATCATCATCTTCCTCCAAGACGTCAAAAACCTTAAGGTCATCAAGAGCATTGTTCCTATCCGCTATTTCGGCCACCTCCATTTCAACAAATTTCTTTAAATTATTGGTTCTTCCCCCCTTTAAATTTAACACCCAACGGGGCCACTGCATCCATCGACTTGTTACAGGCAAAGATAATCCTCTGCCTTGACTTTTCTTTCACAAGCATTTCTCTAATCTTAGATTCAAACGCAGCCATAGCCAGTTTATCCTTTGATTTGGTGCTGGGAATGGATCTCTCTTAAGATGATTTGTGTTCAACTCCTGCTGCAACGCACTGTAATGTTGGGAACGCAATGTCGCTCCTTGCAATTGTCCTAAAAATTGACTTGAGAGTGCCATACTGCTTGCTATAAAAAAACAGATTTTTACCTCTAGATCTAGGAAAGAGATATCTAATTACCACTAAGGTAAGTCATTTTTTTTTTGGGTTTAGGTTTATGGTGCACTTTCCTCTAATTATAGGGTTTTAGTGGTTTAGGCACTTTCATAGGGTACCCTAAGATTTAGGTTTAGACACTTTCATATGGTACACTAGAGTTTAAGTTTGGGATGCCCTTTCCAATTACAAGTTTTTAGTGGTTTAGGCACATTCATAGGGTACCCCAGGATTTTGGGCACTTGCATAGGGTACCCTAGGGTTTAGGTTTAGGCACTTTCATAGGATATCCTAGGATTTAAGCACTTGGGAGTGTCCATGTGGGGTGGGTAGAAAGAGAGAGATGGAAGAAACTCATATGGATTAAGCCCCCTTTGACCAAGTCAGTACCTTAGGCGTGCATTTGGTTTTCCGGAGGGGAGTTGGGCGTCCACCACTTTAATTTTATGTACCGGCCGGGAATTGGCTCATAAAAAAACTCAAAGTGTAGTTCATTCTAATTACAGTTGGTTTTAGGAGAGATTCTGGAACCTGGTCCGATAATTGGTAGCTACGAGGTCATGGGTTAAGATTGCATGCAGGAGCACCATCGGTAGGAAGGGATTGATGAAACACAATGTTATTCGTTGTGACTACTCTAAAAATAGGTAGACGGATATAATGTCGAATACTATAAAAGACTTGAGTGAAATTCTATATAACACCAATTGATTTTCGGAGAGATGCTACAACTCGGACCAATAATAGATACTTTTACTACTCCATAGTTGTGGCTTGTGGGCAATTACGGTAGGTCCAGGTCACCTCTTAGAGCCCCCATGTAATCTTGGAGAGGATCAACATAGAATAGTAGTATATCCTTTTTCCAGAGCACACTAATTTTAAAATAATCTAGAAAGGCCCATATTTGATTTGGTACATATTCATAGAATATTGAAACGCCATTGTGACCTGTCACCTGTGCCTTGATGGAAGGAACTACTACGAGGGATATAGAGTATATGCCTAATTATTCTTTGCTCCCGAAGCACGCCCACGTGGTGCTTCGGGATACCCGTACTACACATTCTCGT
>JAXBDA010005307.1:0-25052 GCA_036023075.1 Gaultheria prostrata
TTTTCCATCCTTCTCACTAACGGCAGCCAACAGAATTTAGGAATTAGAAACCCAAAGTGTGAAATAAGGGAGGTCCCTGTCATTTCTCAAAACTGGGGGGAACTGTCTGTCATTGTCATAAACCTCAGGGGGTCTAAGTGAAATTTGCCCTTTTTTATTTTATTTTTTTGGACATCTACGGCACATAATTTATACTGTAGTGTAGAATAGACTCATTCCTATATGGAAATAGAGTATGCGCACAAATTTCAAAAAATTTACACATCTATATAGCTACACCTTTGTCTGATTACCTTTTATCATTTCTTTTCTTATTACTTTTGATTATCTTATATGGTAAATGTTTACACTCTCTCAATAGTTGATTATTGATGTATTTCTTTAGCTTTAGAGATTGGTAGTAATTGATATTTCTCAGTTTTTTCTTAGCAGGAGATCAACTTATCCAAAGAGAAGCGCAGGATCAATGATTGATGTATTTCTTTAGCTCTAGAGATTGTAGCTATTGATATTTCTCACTTTTTTTTTCTAGCAAGAGATCAACATATACAAAGAGAAGGCGAAAGAATGCAAGATCAATGTAGTCAATTGGATTTCACCATAGAATCAGGAAACAATTTCTTTCCTCAATTCTTTCCCTCCGAAAATCCTAGAACTTTGAAGGCCTGTAAGCAACTCCATTTATAAATTTATGCATCCTTTAGGTCATTGGATGACTCTTTTAAGATATTATATATATATTTTTTGTAGTTCTCACTTCTTAGGTATTTGTTTGATATTTTCATATTTTTTCCAGTATTTGCATTTTCAGATCTCTTTCACTCTAATGAATAGCCAAAATCGGTAAGTTATCATTTCTTTGACGTTAAATTTTCTTATCAGTTTGACCTTTTGTTAAAATATTTTTCTATATGAATGCAATGAAAATGTATCCACATTACTAAGATACTCTATATCTGATTTTGAGGGGAAAAAAAGGTTTTTTTTTCTTCCTTTGATTGTTCCAGGAGTGCATCAAAGGTTAATTACTCAATGAAGCTCATTTCATTTAACTGCACAAAGGATTTGTCACTCCCGGATAGTCCCACTGGGAATTCGGAAGGCTATTCATGAGGTGGAAGTGCAATTGTGGTGAAAGAAGAAAAGACTATACGTCTTCTTCTTCTTTTTTTTTTTTGAACACAAGGGAAAGATAATGTTGGAGTGAGTAAATTTGTTGTTGATTGTTTGACTTTTAATATTCAAGTTGAAGTAATAAAACCAAGTATATTAATTCGACGTGTAAGTAAGCAAGTATCGATCACACTCATATAGAGACAAATGTTGCGGGATGATATATTTATCTCTATACTCCCATCATATCAGTCAAAATATTTAATTTTCATTCCCCGCTCATTAGATGCCCAAGGAAAGTTTCGTTGTGAGCAAAAACCTTCTATCCATTTTTGTGTCTTTATTGTTTGTTCATCATGTGCATAGCACGGGTTTGTTGCTAGTAATCCTGTGGGTTGGAATGTCATTCAATTAGTTTATGATGAGATTTCGTTCAGTGCAGTGCATTAAGACACGAGTCATTTGCTAGATAATCGAATATTGATAAAGGAAGTAAACATGGAGATGTCAAAAATGAATCACAACCCTTTGTTTAATCAAATTACGTGGATCCGTGCCTTTAGGCACAGACATTCCCTAGTATTACAACATCTCACGACAAGTCTTTTTCTTCATTTCATCGTAGTGTTTCCACATTGAACCAAATGCCAGCAACCACTATCCTTAAATATTTACTATATATGGGGCTCTCATAATTGGGCTGGATTTGTTTTGTTTTGTTGGGCTATAATAATTTGATTATAATTTACTAGAAAACATTTTATTTTAACTTTGCACGAGTAACCCAGCGCTGACAATACTAAATAAAATTTAATTTCCATCTAAATGTTATTTTTATAGTACATTTTTGGAACCCAACGAGTTCGCTTGACCTCGCTTGCACTATGGTAGAGCCGCCACTAGTAGAGGGAACCCAGGCCAAGCAGGTTTTGGAGGAGTTTTCCGGGAAGAGAGAGGAGACTGGATTCTTAGATACTTGGGAAAATCGAAAGATTGCACGAGTCTAAAAGCTGAGCCGTGGGGGCTAGAATTCATAAAAAAAACCAGGAAATGGAGGCGGTTGACATTGAGTCCAACTCAACAGCCCATCGCCCTTATTAATGAAGACCATCCTGAAAATTCTCCTCATCTAATCATGATCAAGGAGTGCAAAGCCCTCATTGCTGCTACGGGGAGCTCCTTGAAACATGTTCTCCAGGAAGGAAATAAGGTGGCGGACATTCTCGCAAACATGGGAGCTGACAAAGAATACAAGGTGGTGCCACATATTAGCCTGCCAGTTGGCGTTATTCCACTACTCTCGAGGCAACCATTAGAGTAGTGACTTTTAAACGTGTTTAGTTTACTGTGATTTTTTTTGCTTTCTGATCGTACCAAAAAAAAGTTGTTGTACCACGGATATAACATTCCTCCACCTATCGTTTTCGAATTTGTTTATTTTTGGTAAGTAATAAAATTTTATTGAAAAGGCATCAAGGAATACCACCATGTAGCAGTCGTCGTTGAATTCAAACACCCACAATTAATGCGGTTCTATGAAATTCTCGATTCAATTGCCTGTAATCAGGCGAATTAAACAGCCCTAAAGAGTATTATACGATTATTCTCATTTATGCTGATTCCATTTTCATTCCATTAAAATGACAACCCACAATTTTTCCTCATCTTTGTGACCTTTTTCCATTTCTCCTCCTTCTATTGGGCATCTGTTTCATATTATATGTTCATGTATAGCATTTTGATTAAGTGGAGGGCTCCCACCACCACCATCATTCGCTCAAATTGGATGGTATAAGAAGAAGATCTAGCAACTTCCATTAACTTTCATTCATATCAAGCCAACCAATTAGGATAGCTCTGAGCTTATCTTTCTTTTCCACTGTCTCCTTTAAAGGTTTCACTTTTCCCAACTTATTTTAGACGTGGCAAGCCCGGTGACAAGCGCACGTGCTTTACACCAGGCAATCGCTGGAAAAATGGCCCGACGGATTCTTTTCACCTTGGCAATCGCTGGAAATATGACAAGGCATGTTTAATCTTGTGACCCAGTATATATTAAGTTATTAACCCCATAGAGATGACCAAGTGATTTTGCCTTGAGATTTTAGAGTTTGCTCCCACATAAGGTCTCAGGTTCGATTCTCCTTGCCATCAAACTCTTGGGGCCGCCGGGGGTTATGCCCGGTCGTTACTTCCAGGGCTCGAAATTAGTCTAGGTGCGCGCAAGCTGGCCCAGATATCCGATTATAAAAAAAAAAAAAATTCTTGTAACCTATATATTGGAATGTCTGTAATATATAAGATGTGGCTCTGTTCCCACACGAAAGTATATTAAGCGGAAGTCCAATAATTGGTTTAAAGGGTTTTTGTTTCTGGATGTTGGCGTCAACATCCCAGAATCGGGGCAAGCACGACCCCGGCCCTGATATTGTAACTCTGCAAGGATTAACCCCAACCGTAAAAATATTATCCACTTTGGTCCAGCCCAACAACTAGCCTCAAGGACGGCTTTTAAGTCCAAAAAGCAGCCTCTATGATTGAAGTGTCTCGTGCTGTCTTATATGTATCCGATTGAGATTCCAACACTTCAAACAAAGCTTCCCTAAATTCAGGTACTCCATCCGTCCCAAAATGTTATGCATGTTTCCTTTTTTGGATATTTCAAAAATTTGTCTATATCTTTTATATTATAATATTTTATATATTAAATATGAATCTTATTTGATAGATCTCAATTAATGTTCTTAAACAAAAATTACGAAATCATAAAAACTATTATGGATTGTGAGATATAGATAATTTTTTGTGAGGTTCCAAAAAGAAAACATGCGAAATAATTTGGGACGGAGGGAGTAGTTTTTTCCAAAAGAGAAAAAAGAGATTTATTTACTGAAATTGGGCCAATTTGTCAACACTGTTAGGTGGAGGAAAGTGGTGAAAGTTACAACGACATATCGATATATCTTATCTTCACTACTTTATGCTTGATAATGGGTGACATCAAATGCACAAGGCGCCTATCACAGGTCTAAGATGCACCACCACATGGACGGCTGAGATTCAAACGCACAAGGTGCCTAACAGTGCCGGCTCAAGAGTTTTGTGGGTCGCAGTTAAAAAAAAAAAATTTTAAACGTACAGTTATCACAAAAATAAAAAAATCATTGTAATACTTCAAAATCTATCATTTGAACATAAAGTTTTCATAATTAAGTTTTTTCACCGTATCTATCTCATAGGCAATAAAGCTAACAATAAGCCTACGTACAAACCAGAGTTGACACACCAAAGAGAGTTGACATACTAAGGACACACGATGAGTGGGCTCCGCCACTCACTTACCCAAAATTTAACAAACAAAAAAACACACTCTAAAACGATGCCGTTCTAGGGCAAGTCAAGTCTCCTCCAACCGTGGTCTTGTGGGGCCCCACATCAGGGTCATACAAACGATCCGAACTGTTATATAATTGTTCGAATGATCTTGGAGAAAATCAAGCCCATCGGATATTTAGACGCAATTGATATTATTCTTTTGATTTTCATTCAAAATTCAGGATCCCGTAATCCAAAAGACTCTTCAAAAAAGTTAAACATCTGCGCTCAGTAATCCATTGATCTGAATTGTTAGTGTTGTAAGGCTCATTGAGAAGAGCATTCAATAAAAAATTATCTTGATTGGACATCAATAAGTATCAATACACTAAAAATATGAATTATATTATGATATCTATCGATGTCCGATCAAGATAATTTTTTTACTGAATGCTCTTCTCAATAAGCCCTATGACACATACGGTTCAGAGCAATGGGTTACCTAAAGCACAATTGTATAACTTTTCTTGAAGATTCTTTCGGATTATAGGGTCCTGAATTTTGAATAAAAATCGAACGAGTTAGATCAATTGCATATAAATATCCGATGAGCCTAATTTTCTCCAAGATTAGTAGAATAATTATTTTAAAACTATTTAACGGTTCGGAACGTTTGTGTGAGACCCCGATGTGGGCCCCCCAGGACCACATTTGGAGGAGACTTGACTTGCACCAAAACGGCATCGTTTTGGGACATTTGCGGTTTTGGGGCTTTTTATATATTTATTTTGAGTGAGTGAGTGGCGGGCCCACCCATGGTGTGTCTTCGCTGTGTCAACTCTGTTGTGTACGTAGACTTATTGTAAAGCCAACCCATTTAATCTTTCTTGATACATTGTCGACCGAATGTAACTTTTAAATTTTGAAAAGTTTCTTTTCCCAGATGCAATTGTAATCGGTATATGTAAGAGTCTTAAATATTTGGTCTATTTTCATGTGTAGCAAGCATAAAAAAAATACTAATAATCAGACCTTAACTATTTGGAGGCCCCTATTTTAAACAATTTTTGAGGACCCGAAACCACGGCTTCCTTGGCTTATGCCATACGCCGGCTCTGCGTGCCTATCACACGTCTCTAACATGCACCACCACATGGATGGCTAAGATTCAAATTCTCCATTTTAAAAAGGACGAAAAAGATCACATAATTTCACTACAAGAGGACATGACTAATATAAATACTAGTAGAATCCACTTAGTTTTCCATATAGCACGAAGTAGCCACTTTCCTGCTTGATAAGGAAAAGGAAGGAAAGCAGGAGAGAAGAAGAAAAGAGTGGGAGCTAGCTAGGAAGTTGAGAAAAAAAAATGATGAACGAGGAAATCCGAAAGGGGCCATGGACTGAACATGAAGATGTTCAGCTGGTTTTCTACGTGAAGTTGTTTGGGGATCGCCGGTGGGACTTCATAGCGAAAGTTTCAGGTTTGAAGGTTTGGCGGGAGAACAAAAATTATCCGGTAGGGGCTTTTTTGATATATCGCCGTGGGATTTTTTCCCCCATGCATGAAAAAGTACAGTTAACTACATAGATATGTTGTATAGGTTTGAAAAGAACTGGAAAGAGTTGCCGGTTGCGTTGGGTTAATTACCTCCACCCTGGCCTTAAACATGGCAAGATGACTCCCCATGAAGAGCGCCTCGTGATTGAACTTCAATCCAAATGGGGAAACAGGTTTGCAAAAATCAGTTTTTAAGAACTTTGATGCCATGTTGTTGTTGTTGTTTGTTTGTTTGTTTTTGTTTTTGTTTTTGTTTTTGTTTTTGTTTTTTTGTTTTAAGTTTGATGTTTGGTTGTAGCGATGTATACTAATTTGACAGTTGGACGTTCGACTAATCATGTGTAGGTGGTCAAGAATTGCACGGAAGTTACCCGGGCGAACAGACAACGAGATCAAGAACTACTGGAGGACCCATATGAGGAAGCAGGCTCAAGACAGGAAAAGAGCCGCGTCTTCTCCTTCTCCATCAACTTCAAATTCATCTTCTTTCGAGTCCAACAATCCTCCGGTGGAATCGATGCCCTTTATGGAAACCAAGGAGCGAAGCTTTTACGATACGGGGGGACTCGAGATGTTGACTCCTAGAGGAAAGAACAGCAGCAAACAAGATGAGAAAGAGATTGAGAAAGGGTACTCCCTGGATGACATATGGAAAGAGATTTCGATATGTGAAATTGACACAGTAGAAGATTATAGTGAAGAGGGATGCAATTTGTCTAGCCAAACAATGACTTCTCCAATTTGGAACCATTTTCCAGATATGCTATCGATGATGGAAGAGAGTGCGATATTCGTTCCCACCATGACCGATCCATTTTTTTCAGGCTACGAACAATTTAAGAGCTCAACTTTAACTGCAGGCTAATCGAAAATCGTAGATTCTTATGTTATTTGTTTGTGATTTGTTAATAGATGTAATATAGTCCTAAGGAACTTGTATTTCATATAGTTTTCGTGTCTGTGTCTATGTCGATGTCATGTGTACTCTACCAGTTTGTGTTCCTTGCTTACAAGAAGAAGATGATATTGTGGCTTTTAAGTTTTAACATTTCTCCTAGTTTTTGTACTTCAAATGGACTTATGGGATGGTGAAGATTTAATCAACTGCAATACAAAGCAATTCCACTGTCAAAACTCAAAAAGGGTTCTAAGGCGCTGTTCCATTTTGGGGATTTTCGGGGGTTTTTTTGGATTTTTTTTAGTTTTTACGTTTTTCGAGACATATCATTCTCCTCATAAACATTAATTAAAAGACCCCAAAAAATAAAAGTTGAAAAGCCAAAAGTTAGTGGAGCGGGCCCCAAGAATGATGCTAATGAGGTTAAGTATTGGGATTATGTAATAGCAGTCCCGATTTCAGTTGAATTTCGGTACGTTGAAATCCAAGTAAATTAGTTAAACTTAAGATGAATTAAATTAGAGATAAACTTATTTACGGGATGTGGCGCAAACCATGGGGTTTGTGCCACAGATTGTGGGTCTCGTCGTTCGATCACTGTAATAAACTGAACCGTTCATCTTGTAAATAATGTATCCACGCAAAAAATCAACTTGATCAGACATCGATAGGTATATCAAAGGTTGAATTTTGGTTCAAAAAATAGATGGTAATAGACATTGTAACTCAAAAACTATTGACAGAATCAATACCGTCTGTTTTTATAACCCAAATTCAACTTTTGACATACCTATTGATGTCCGATCAAGCTAATTACTTGCGCATCAATACTTTTTAAACCCAAAATTCAACTTTGGCCATACCTATCAATGTTTGATCAAGTTGATTTTTTGTGTGGATACATTATTTTACGGACCCTACAAGATACGGTTCAGATTATTGCAATATACGCTTGGTGGAGCCCGTCACATCCGTAAATAAGTTTATCTAATTAAATTATGTTATAAGCAGAAGGTGTTTTCATTGTCCATTTTCCATTTTTTTTGTTTTTAATTTTCAGCTTACAGAAGGAACAATTCCAAATCCAAATGGCTCAATTACATCCATCTTTATCACAGGAGCAACTGTTATTTTTCTGCAAATAACCAAGAAGCCTTATGCTAAACCTATCATAGACAAAAAGAAATCACACAATTAAATCACTTAATATGTGCATCGGATGTGTTTTCAAGTGGTCCTCACAGTCACATCCCCAAAATTGAAGTTAGACAGCTTATGTAACGGGCATGTTTTGGGTGAATTTTTTACTATTTCCGTTCCCGGTCCCCAAACAATGTATTTACTTTTCAGAACACTTTCCATTCTAAAAAAGGGTGAATTCCTGCTCCATACCTATATCCTGTTTTACCATATTAATTTTCATTTCGGTCACTCACTCCATCTTTTACTTTTCAATTAGCAAACTAAATGACTAGGATTTCTAGCTCATTTGGTCGTGTATCAGTACTTAGGTGCATGAGGTTCTAAGTTTGAACCGATGAAACAGAGTTACAACATCGATATCCTGTAGTAATCTAGCTAATTTAAGTACTCCCTCCGTCCCATTTTCATAGTCTCACTTGGGGACTCAAACTTTTTAAGGAGACACAATGATTACACCAAAAAGTACTCAATTTTCCACTTATGCCCTCTCAAAAAGGTGATTTAATTGATGGAAGTAGTAGTACTTTAATTCAAACAAAAGGGTAATAATGTAACTTTATTAACTTTCTATTGCTTATTTTGGAAAGTGGACTAACATTTTGGGACGTCCCAAAAAGGAATACTGGACTATGAAAATGGGACGGAGAGAGTAATATATTAACATCGATCAATTCGAAGAACTGCTCCAACTGAGACGGTTCCGGGAAGGGTTGGGGTGGAGAAAATTTTAGGTGCAAATAGGGTACTGCACATGTGGTGCCCTAGTGTGCATCTTCATCCCTCTCTCTAAAATTCAGACCGACTAAAGTATTTCTGGACAACCGAGATGCGCGTTGAACACCGCCACGTGGTACACTGCCTGCACTCAAAATTTTCTCGTCGGGGTGGGGTGGAGAAGGAAAAAACAAGTCGTATGCATCCGTAAGCAATGAGATCAGAGATAAGGAATGTCTGCTTTTGTCCAAGGTGGTGGACCAATTTGAAATCATCAGATAACATAACATATTGGCCGAGTGCCTATACACTGAACCTGTTATTTGATTTTTGCAATTCAACTATAAAACTTGTGGCTCATATGTAGAGGTACCGAAAAGCTTTGATGAAGGACAGATGCGAAGCGGAGTGGAGCAGAGTGAGAGAAGTGAAGCGACCGAATTTTGCAGAACTACGTAAAATCTTGCTATCGTTCTTTTTTTACTGTTTTCGTATTCCATATTGTATGTGTGATTGATTTGTGCGCTAACAGTTTACTTTAATTGAAAATGACCTTCAAAAACTATAGTTAAAAAAGAAGCAGAAGATAGAAAGCAAATAGAGATTTATGGTTTACTTTAACAAGGGCCGAGTTAATGGTTTAGTTTAATTGAATTTGTGGACTAGCTTTGGCCAACATGGATTACTATTTTACAAGCCTGATTCCGGCCTAAACATTTTGATAGGATTGGAAAAACCATTAACAAGGGACCACAAAAGCGATTAAGCTAGGGTTACCTAGATCGCGGATGTTTGGAGTACGTGAAACGGACACGAAAACGGAAACGGAAACGGGATCGCGGTACACCATACCCTTCAGATTATTTGTTCGGAATGATGGTTTGTTCCAAATGCACAATATTTTGCCGATGGTTTTAGTAATAATAAACTATACTATATGACACTGATCGAACTTATCAAATTATCAATGGGATTAATTTATGAAGGTTTTTCTTATACGATGGCGTAATTATCATCCCTATGTCATTTTTATCATCGGATCGTCCGAATCCACGTACCAATTCGTGAAGAATTGCGCTAAGCCTGCATTTAACACATTTATATTTTCATTTCAAATGCATGTGTTCACATATTTTTTGTATACTACTTATACAAAATCAGCAAGCAGAGACCCGTCAAAGAAGAGACACATCAAAGAAATCCTAGAGAGTTGGTTCGGTGGTCAAAATCTAAGACTTGTGGATTTATTCCTTTATAGGTTCATGCTCGAAACCTTCTAGCTGCTATAACTTCTTGTAGGGCCAGTTCACTCGGGGGAAAATCCCGACTTCAATTGGGTCCTTTGCTAGTGAACGGCATATAATTGAGTCCTTTGCTAGTGGGCAATTTACTGTGGCCTGACTATCAAGCTCGATCGTGGATATTCCAACATACGCATCGAATCTGACTCCCTTGAAGCTATTGATCTCATCATGAAAGGCCCCAATGATGAACACCCTCAAATTACAATAATCAAGGATGCCAAAGCCCTTCTTATTCGAACAAGCTCATCGCTCAGTCACATCTATCGGGAAGCAAACCAAAGCGCCGATCATCTCACGCACATGGGAGCAGAACAGCTGGAGGACCTCGTTGTTGCTGAAGATCATTCTCCGCAATCTATTCAGCACTTTCTCTTAGAAGATGGTCTGGGTGTGGGGAGGCCCTGATCCTGATCTTCTGTTATTTTATTTCTAGTTTTCTCCTTCCGTCTTTTCCTTTTCCTGTTTCTTTGAACTTCCGTAACACCAAAAAAAATATAATATTTAAATTTATCGAAAGTAAAGTATTGGTTGAGATAAAAGTCGCAACAAAGAAGCCAAAACTATGAGTTTTGTTTTGTAACTGGCTGAATCACCACCATAGTTTTGAATATCGGCCGATACATATTGTATCGGTTGGTTCGTCTCGGGATTCGAAGGCTCCGATACGGAGACGTACTGTAATGTATCAGCCAATACACCCAAAAAGCAAAAAAAAAATCACGACCGCTACACCCGATTCCCGCGACGTATCATTTGACACACTGGTTTCCGATACAGCGATACCGCAACCGATTTTGTTAAGATTTTTGGAACACCTGTGTAACCCCACAACGCCCCTATGGATCTTGGGAACAATAAATCACAGAGCGAAAATAAACAATCGTGCGTAATGAAAACTGGAAAGAAAAACGAAAACCTCAACTCGAGAAAAAACCACGGGAGCCACACCAGTCCACTATGAAATCAATCAACAGTACAAGTCTTCTCGCAATCTCTCTGGGATACGTTTTCTGTCGCCTCTCTCTGTTTTTCTCTAAAAACTGATAACCCTAATTATGAGCAAACTGCTAAATAAATAGGTCGGGCCCTATGTGTTTTCTCTCACCTCTCTCCCTGGGGGCGGGAGCCCCCACACCCCCGGAATAAACCACTGCTGAAGGTTGTCTGCACCCCAACAGATATCGCTATTTAAAACTATGATCAGCACCCTTGGGAGAGTACTGGATACTTTTTAGGAGTTTTGTTTTGATATTGAAATGCTAGAAATGATGTCCTTGTCCTTAAAATTGAAAAGCTCTTCTCTGATGAACTTATCAAATTGGACATCAACAGCTTTGAACCTTTTTGTTGCCTAAACTAAAGAGAGTTACCAAAAGGAGGAAGAGAAAACAAAAGTATAAAGAAAAGGAGGAAAATATAGGAAAAGAAAGAAAGGAGGTTGCACAACTTTGAAAGGAATACTTGTTAATTTGGGAGATGCTTTTCCTTCTCCATTATGCTTGTGAATTATTAAGCACAAGGAAACTTGTTCTTGATTCAATCAACAATCATTATTTTTGCTCTCCCCACCACAAGGAAGTCATTATAAATTGCTTTTGATCAATAAATAAGAGGGTGTTCGGCTAACTTGATTTTTTGGCTTTTTTATGTGAGAGCTCGAAAAACACATTGGCTTTTTGTGGTTTGTTATGTGATGTATTGTGAGGGGATGACCTGTATTGAAAAACGAAAAAAGCTGATTTTTGCATTTTTGAGTTAGTGGAATGGGGCCTAAATAAGTTAAATCATTACTCATGATTAGATTTGATCCTTAGATGCCTTTCACAAATTAAAAAAGAACATTCTTCCTATTTTGCCAAGTTTGTTTCAATATCTTTTCAACAACTCTGATTATAAAAAGAACTAATGTAATCGTACAAACCATGATATACATCAAACCGGCTACGCGTATGTACACACATATGTACGTGCCGGATTTTGAAAAAACTCTTCCATGTAAGAGTTAATTCGGACCGTCGCCGAAAACACACACGGATGGTGAAGATACACCGTTCGTGCATATTGCGTATGCGTGGCGTGCGTCTACATTTGAATTTTTGGATATACATCATGACAACGAGTATCAGAATGAGTTAATTTTACCATCTTGCATGAAATCATTTGATATAGCAACAATTTTATGTCTTTTATGGTATTTGACAAAGCTGACACCGGATATATCAACTAAAGACAATGTGGAAACTTTATATCCAACTCAAAATCAATCGGCAATAAGTGGAGAGGTCCCAGCATATATTAAGTGATCACTCATTCCTCTTCTAAGCAATGTGGGACAATATTTCTTAACAGACAACTCATATGTCGGCTACTTTAATGAACTACATTAGGAAATATGCACAGTGATCTAAAAAGTAGAAAGAGATAAATGATAACAAAATCTATAAGTTATTGCATACATGAACCTATTACATCATCTTAGCAATTAATCCTTCCTGGGCACCAAGTGGTCATTTCCTTCATTTTTCACGTATAAAGTCAGAGGCTCGAGGTAACAGATTAGTATCGACACCTTATCTTCAATTTTAATGTCAAATTTGGAGATGGCAAAATTATTTGAAGGCTAGTAGTATTTGACAACGTTGACACTTGAGATACTCCATGAACGAAAGACGAGTAAAAGGCTCTCTACTATAGGAAATTTGCACAGTAATTAAAAACAATAGAAAGAGGTAATTAATGATAACAAAATCTATAAGATACTGCATATAAAAACTTTTTCGTCATCTTAGCTACTAATACGGAGCACCAAATGGTCTTTTGCTTCGTTTTTCATGTATAAAATCTCAAACTCAAAAGCTAATAGAGCAATATCGACACGACACCTCATAGAATAGTTTGACATGGCAAACTAATATCTATCCCACCCATGCATGGCCTAAAAAACATCTTAACATTCGATGCCAATTGAAATGGAGAGAGAGAGAGAGAGAGAGAGAGAGAGAGAGAGAGCAGGTCAATTACCATCTATGGTTGATTAGGTTAGGCTTCGACAATTAGATCTACATAGCTGGCTTAAAAAAATTCACAACACAGTGCACGGGACTCACTACTCACTAGGGTCTTATCGTGAGGTTTCGGAATAGTAAGGTCTAGGTAGTCTTATTCCTCACACAATTAGATATTGTATTTATATTTCAAACCTATATCTCGTGATCCCAAGTCGTTATTTGTTGTGCTCAAGGTCCACCCTTCCTCATTTATTAGAGCAGTTCTTGAGGCAAAAGAAGAACTAGAAGGAAAAATGGAATAGCCCACATTGCTGTAAATGGGCAATCTACCAGTGCATAGGCTCAAGTGTAAATTGGACTGGATCGAATAGCCCACATTGCCGGGCTGGGAGATTTTGGACTCGTGAATCGGAAAAAAACCCATAAAGCCCACATTAGTCTTGCAGAAGAGTTTCGAAAAATAGTTGATGTACAAGTGGAGAATGAATGACCTGTCTCGGAATCTGTGTTTAGTTGGAAACTTTTGCACGCGTCAATGCTTACTCTTAGAGGTTCCTCGGAAATGCACAATGGACTCACATAATCTCCAACTTCAATTGGGCCCTTTGCTAGTCGACGGCCCATATATCTTACATTATCAAAAGTGAAGTATTGATTGGAGTGAAGTTGTAACAAAGAAACCAAACTAGAAAGTGTAACTTTAGGTACTGAAATGCAAGAAATGATGTCCTTCTCCTTAAAATTGAAAAGCTCTTCTATGATGAACTTGTCAAGTTGGATGTCAACAGCTTTGAAACTTTCCCCCCCTATGTGGTCAACGCGTTGGGAATGCTTCTCAATGGAAGGGGTCTTTAAGGGATCACGAGCGACGATGTATCAAAGTGAAAGCCCCTGAGATTATTGAACGTAAATTGGTGGTGGATAGCCTGGTTCCTATAGGACGTGTAAAGTACGGTTGAGCAATTGATATGATATATTTGCGAAACAAAAGAGAGTTACCAAAAGGAGGAAGAGAAAACAAGGTTTAAAAAATTAGGGAAAATATAGGAAAATTAGAAAGAAAGGAGGTCGCAACTTGTTAATTTGGGACCATTACTGTCTTTATTAAGCACAAGGAACCACTGTCTTTATTTCCTGAAAGTTATTCTTGAACAGTAAACCACAAACAAGTGAACACTAAGATTGAACAAGTGATTTTCATGGAAACATCAATGTCAGTCCCCCAGGTAGAAGGACAAACTGCATCTCATTTCCGTAGCCCACCGTCCGATGCGAAACATGAGGGTCCTATGAGAAGTGCTTTTCCAAACTCTTCAAATAATTTCATTTGGGCCATGCGGATAACCTGCATTCTGGTACTCCCTACATGACATTTGGGTGATCTTTACAAGATCAGGGGCTTCATCAAGGAATTTTGCATATCCATTTATAATACGAGCCCCCTCAAGTCTTCACAAGTAACCCCTCAGCCGAGCTGACCATATTAGTTGTACCCTGATTTATCGGAACATTGACAAATGCAATTAATATACTCCTGATAATATCTGAACAAGGAATGTGGAAGGATTCCTTCCTAAGCATGGGTTTTTCCATCTACAAAATTTTCTAGAAATAGACAATCGGGATACCTCAAGCTTGTAGCACCACATGAACAGCCCCTGTACAAGAAACTTGGTGGATAATCCGCTCATTATAGGAATGAACTTCACCATTAATTAATTATTCATGGCAAGTGCTCGTAAAGACAAACAGTTCAAGACATCAACAACACGATCGTCATGACTCATGAATTGCTACCAGTATGCATGCCAAATACAGGAATAGAAGGACAACGAAAGAAATACAAATTCTAGACAGTTACCACTGATCCCCCATCACCAATTTAATTGTTTTTCACAATAGGGCTAATAAAGACAATAGAAAAGATATGGGTGGATTCTTTCACAATTACAAGCAAGGAAAGAAATATAAAACTATAAACTACCGCAAGCATCAGATGAAGATATCAAAGAATCACTACACAGTCTATAACCAATGCTATTATAGCTGAACCTATTTTATAAGTTAATTTTCTACCGTGTCTGGAGCAAAGGGTCGCCGGTACAAGCTTGGATAATTTGAACCCAGTGATGGCAGAAAGAAAGAGGATCATAAGCATGAAAGATTGAGAACTAATCAACTTAAAAGTCATATGAAAAGAAACCTGGGTTTGCCTAAAACCTCCAAGTCTTCTAGTCATCACCTATGTTACATGGATCCTTCCTTTTGGCTGAAGTACCCGTGTCCTGTGTCCGACACACGTATCCATTTTGGACACTCGGATCCTCTAATTGTACGATATTTACAGAAATAGAAAACCAAATTAGCTAGAAAAGCGATATTTCTAGACTTTCACATGGACATGAAATAGAAAAAACACATGTTTTCTTAACTCTTCTTGTTTAAATACATTACAAAGTATAATTTACAATATATAACCTGTTCTAGTCATGCATTACTTGATCTGCGGAGGAACAACACCAACGTAAAGACAGCATGACAGCAGTGCTTACCCAGAAACTCTCATTTTCTGATCCCTTGCTTGTAGGTATATGTAGAACGTGGAAACTTTTCAATTCTAATACTGTTCACTGTTGACTGAAATTGGAGGAATAAGTTCGTCACTCTTCTCAATGGTATTCAAATAAGGTGGCTTGGCTGCTCCGTAATAAAAGAATGCCATTATTTTTGACAACTCATCTGCTGTACGAATTGCTGAATAACAGAAAAAGTAAAGAATAATTCAAATAATGATTAAAGATTGAGGTAAACAATCAAGAGGTACTATCTGACAGAAAAATAACCTTTGTCCCGGTACAAGATCTTTCCAGCTTTAGTGAATATAAGTTCTGGGAATATAGAGACTTGTAGAGCAGAGACCAAATCAAGCTCCACAACCGCATCTATTGCAACACACTGTTTGATTTCCGCAGATAAGGAAAATTATTCAAATGGGATGAGGACGTAAAAGAACATAAATGACTGTACATACTCGTGGGGATGGTAGCCTGCAGTTCCATATGATGTGTATAGCTTTCTCCAATTCATCCCGCACCTTTTCGTTTTCCTTTGGTCTGCAAAGATCATGATTACAATGTGCAAAAAGTAATACAAGAAAGTAATCTATTAATATCTAATATGTACACGTGGAACAATAGACTATCAGGAAACCTTCAAATATCAGCATGAATATCTAATAACTCCCAAATTCACCATGGAAAATCAACAATGAGAAACATCGCTAGTTTATTAACCCTAGACTTCAGAAATATTTAACAAACCACATGCTCAGGTATTGTGCTTAGCCATGAGAGAATCAGTTGTTGCTATAACAGTTCTCAGATAAAACTTCCAGTGGTCAAATTACCTAACAGACGGTAAATGGCAGCAGACCTTTTTGTATGAGTTGCCCTAATTTAGTCCGTTATTGTTTGGCACAAGCATTCAATGTTTCTAACATAGCCATTCAACAATATCAGTTATCAACATTCTTTATATTAGAGGTTGTTTCTTATAAACCCTTCATAGCTACTACACCAACATTCTGCAGCTAATTAAGAAGCCAAATACACATTTTGAGGGAAATTGCTTCCTATATCAAGTGGCATGAAAGTTATTGAGCATTTCCATGACAAATTGTGTGCCACAATATAACTCAAGCATGATTTTCAAGAGTTGTCTTGCCATATAGCTAGCTGAAGATCACATCAAATGCATAAATTATCAATTATCAATTCTACAAGATCTCAGCTTTTGACTATCCCAACTGGCGGAATTCATAACACCTATAGCAGGCACGGCTAACAGAATGCACTGGTACACACATAAAATGGTGTTACTTTAGTGGTGGTGGTTGATTATGCACCCACTGTGGAGGTTAAATAGTTTTTATGCTCTGGCGACGACAAAATATCAAACCGTTATGGGTTGTGAACCAAGGGTGTTTTGGTTGTGCCTTACAGCGGTGTTAGTTGAGGCCCATAGTGCTTGGTTTTGGTATAGCTGAAGTGTTCTAGGGTTGCGCCAAGTTGTGTTGGTCGCCAAATATGGCTCACATTCCTTGTGTACATCCAATGTCTAAAAGAAGGGGTGCATTGATATGCAAACCTTTCGGAGGTTTGTAGGGTGGTCTGGCCCTTATTTTGAATCCCAACGATTTTAGTGGAGAAAATGAGCGCTAAATGTTGAAGTAAATCTGCTGGTTCTGAAAGACTAAGGTGAGAACGTCCATGATTTTGTAGTTAGCCAAAATAGGAGAATTCATAAGAAGATACACAAACAAAATTGGAATATTCAGGATGGGGGAGAAAGGCAGGGCACTGCAGTAAATATTATCACTTCAGAAGATCATGTTGTTGCCACACTAATGTAGGGGCTTCAACTGGAGTGATACTTACAAACCAGAAAAGGGTACACACTACAAAGCAGAACACAAAGGAACACTGCAAAATATTACTTGACAACTTAGTGTTTTACATAGAGAAAAAAACTGAGGTTTGATTTATCAGTTAAAAATTCAGTAATAGGATGCTGGACCAAAAAAGGAAAAATAAGTGGGACAAAGAAATGAAGGGAAAAAAGAGAAGCAACCGCAAAAAAATAAAATAAAAAATAAAATTAAAAAAAAATAATAATAAAAAAAAACCTGAAAACTAACCTTTTATAACGATTATGTACAAGGAGAATCAGCGGACTGATATCCTTGAACACAGTCTCCTCCCATTCTTTGGTGGTGATGTCTTTGATTGGACGAATGTAATCATCATCTCTCCAAACAATTTCATTTTCACTATCATCATTCTCATCATCGTCCTTCTTGACATTCTTAATACTAATCTTGTTGAAGAATTGATCCAAGTTGAATCCCTGGCCATCAGCATCTTCAGGCCAATCAGGATCCTCTTCATCCACAACAAGTGGGTAATCATCCAAAAGCTTTTGGATCTTTTTCCTCCTCTCGACGGGGTCCACCTCCACTTTAACATCCGGGTTCCTATCAATCATTTCTAGAATCTTTCTCCTCCACTCTTCCCTCTCTTCCTCTTCCATAAGAAACATTTCATCATCCTCCCCATAACTCTCGCTAGATGCTTTTCCTTCCCTTTCCTCCTCATCATCAGGCCTGAGTTTTCCAGATACTCTAGAAGCTCTTAATTTGCTTAATCTAAAACCACTAGCCTGCCTTTGACAAACCACCGTCAAATTCCATAAGAAATACATGTCAGGGATCCCAGTGTATTATGAAAACTGCTGAGCGATGTGTCGGTGTAAAAAAAGTGTGTAGAAACAGGCGAAAAGAGTATAGAAATACATGGAAGTGCATTGAAATGGTGAAATGGGTTTCGCAGTTCTTACTAGCCTGCCTTTGACAAACCACAGTCAAATTCCACAAGAAATACATGTCAGGGATCCCAGTGTATTATGAGAACTGCTGAGCGGTGTTTAGGTTGTAAAAAAAGTGTGTAGAAACAGGCGAAAAGAGTATAGAAATACATGGAAGTGCATTGAAATGGTGAAATGGGTTTTGCAGTTCTTACTACCAGTCCGCTGGACGGGCAGTTGTTAGCATAACCCAAATAATAGTCGGAGGAATTGATAACAGTCAACAATGCCGTGCTAACAAGAGCCCCCCGTGCAGTGATTGGAGTGGGAATAAAAGAAAAAGAGATTAGAATGGGAATGCACATTTCACGGGTATTCATTCATTTTCACATATCTTGAAATTAATTTGCACAAATTTGAGCACTAGTCTTTAGTCATTTATCCAAAGGGCTACAAATAAACCGAGCCTTTTTTTTTTCTTATCGGCAAATAAACTGTGCCTTTTGTGATCACTCACCTCGTTATGGGCCCAGCTCAGCTTGTTGGTAGACGAGTCGAGCTCGATTTTAAGCTCGTTTACTAAACGAGCCGAGCTCAAGTTAGTTGTAACTCATCCCGATAAGCTAGTTTGTAGAGGCTCAGCTCGTTCATAGAAGCTCATGTAGTAAATGAACCGGGTTGGAACACCTCGATAATAAATGAGCCAAGCTTGAGCTCGATTATTTGGGATCTACTCCAGCTGGAGCTCTAGAGACTAGACCAGTTTTGAACAAGCCGAGCTCGAACATGTCAAAGCTCAGCTTGGCTCGTTTGCAGCCCCACTAAAACCACCGCCCTATCGTAGGCCGCTAGCCATTTTCCTTGACCCAATTTAATTAGTTGAAAATATTTGCTGTGCAAAAATTGAAAAACGAGGAAAATAACAGAAGGAGGTGGCTCACCTGGGCAGGAGATTTAAGAAAGTTTGATGGGGATGGAAAAGAAAACCTCGCCATTCTCAAGGCAAGCACGTGAGGAGTTTTCCATTGTTTCCGTTTGAACAGATTAGGAGACGAATAAGGGAAGTTGTTTTTGTCTTTGAGAGGATGAAGGACTAAATGTGGGAATCCTATTCCTATCGTATGTTGCAGCAGCAGCAGCGCCATTTCTACATAACCACACATACACAAAAGTAACGATAGATTTGAGGAGTAAACCAGGAAGAAATACAGGGCAGGAACCACATTGACATAGACGAGAGGAGTACCTGAAAACGTAAATTGTGAGTGGAAATTGGTATTTGATGATGCTATCACGTCGCGTGGTCGGTTGTGGTGGTCTTCTTAATCGTCGACCTTCTTCGGTTGTTTTAAACCCTTCTCGTTTGGACGGGGGATTAGAATTCGGGGATGAGTGTGGGTACTGGGTTTAGCAGAGCATCTACAACCCTTATACTATGAGTTAGGGTAAATTATAGTTAACCCCCTCAAACTATGCCTCACGGACACTTTGCCCCCTCAAACTTTTATTTTTCGCACTTAACAACATCTAACTAATGGAAATGCATAACCGCTCAACTTCCGTAACAGAGAGGATTGAAGTTACTGTTTTGCCCTCTATAATGCTTACCCTGCACGATCGACGGCTTTGCTACCCCGGCAAAAACCCAATCTGCAGCCGATCGGCAGCTTTGCTACTCCGGCAAAAACCCAATCTGCTCTGGAGACGGTCAACGACGACAGCAACCATCTCTCTCTCTCATACACACACACACAGCCATCTCTCTCTTTCTCTCTCACACACACACACAGCCTTCTCACACACACAGTACGTCTGACGTGTGTTGTTGCAGATCGAAGGCGAGGAGACGGGAGAGAGAGAGAGAGATAGCGTGACCCTACAGCCACAATCGTTGCAATGCTGCAACCTGCTTATACGCCTGAGGGTTGCCACGCCTGGGGTTTGTTGAAGCGGTGGACGACGGGCCACATGACCGAAATCACGGCGGCTATCTGCTGCGTAACGGCGGAGCACCACTGGTTGGGCCTCACCCCACGGCGGAAGCGTGGTAGCACGATACGATTCCATTTGCGGGGATTTTTTCCGTGGGTTGATTTCTGTTTTTTTTATTTTTTTATTAAGAGGGTTGATTTCTGTTTGAAAGGAGAGAGAGAGAGAGAGAAAAATGGGGGGCAATGATGTCTCTAATTTTCAGATGAGAAGGCATGTGAGTAGCATGTGACCATTTTCCATCCAATTCTTAATAAGGCATGTGAGTAGCGTGTGACCATTTTCCATCCAATTCTTAACATATGGCAAACAAAAGTTGCATTTCCATTAGTTAGAGGAGGTTAAGTGCCAACAATAAAAGTTTGAGGGGTAAAGTATCCGCGAGGCATAGTTTGAGGGAGTTAACTCTAATTTACCCTATGAGTTACATCGTGCGGTAGTCCAGTGGCGGAGGGAGCCAACTCAAAATTATTATTTTATTTTTTTGGATTTGTCTTTTGTGAAATATTCTCTTTTAATCACTCTCATATATATTGTAGATATCATTTAATTCTCCTCCATTTATTCCAAAATTATGACAATCTATACAATGGTGAAGTGAGATGTCTAAAGCAAAAAATAGCCACCACTTACGATTGTCCAAAATTCATTAAGTGGCTAAACCATGACCTATAAGCATTATACTTTCAGTAATTATTTAAAGGCACTTCAGTTGAATTATCACAGATAGCTATTATTCAACCATTATTTGTAAACTTTGATGGCCAATAACTCAACCTTTGCGTAAAAATAAATTTTGTTGTTTATTTGCCAATAAGAAAAAACTTACTATATACTTTTTCATATTGTCTCAATAGCCATTTGAATAGAAAATCTTTGGTAACTATATATCCGAGTAAAAATTAAAGAACCACTAAGTACACGAGAATAAAAGGCAACAAAATTGAAGATCGATTAATACAGTCAGTCCAAACCACGGTGATATTCTTGTGGAAAGAGATTTATACAGCCTAACAGCTGTAATAGAGTTCCCACCTATCTTGTCGTTCACTTATAGGCTTTGCCTACTGCATACCATAATAGCCCATTTTCTCAAAAACTATACGCCATTGAGCTTCATACTCTAGGATACCGTATGCCATTGCCATAGTCAATAGGATATTACATTTCCACATGGTATTCAGATTGACATTCAACCCGAACTACGGTGGTGATCGCGTGTAAATAAATCAGCACAACAAGAGAAACCCGCAAATTGTTACCCATAGACTGATGAAGATCGCTGTCATTGCATCTATTTCAGACTCTCTTAACCATAGTTCGTATGCGAAATCTCTCCGGATCGCCATGGATAAGAATAAGTGAATAGTTATATGAGTGATTTAGGGAGGACTAACATAAAAGAGAGGTAGCGAGGGTGAGTGGATGCGGGATAGGTATGCTTTCATGTTTTGTGCATCTGAATTTATAGGGTTGGATAGTAAGGTGCCCAAAATTTGAAATTTGTGAATGAGAGGAATGTGGTGTCCATTAGAATGTGTAGTGGTTGTCTAAAAACAAAAAATATATATTTTTTTTTATTGGGTAAAGATACTTAATCAAGCGCTTATTGAGCTAATTGACCAATTCACCGTACAAAACAAGGGCCCTCCATTTGGGGGTGTCACTCAGGATGACACTATCAAGTACACAATCACGTAAAATTGGGCTTAGATCTCCTTCGGGAATATGTACCAACATTAATACAAATGTCCTGAAATTCTCAAAATTGGAAAATCAAACTGATCAGTGAATGAAAAAATTGGGGATCACTTCATGGCGAAGGTATCACCGGATTCACGCTACCCTATTGTGTAGTATAGTATTATTAAGCATGGTGAGATGAATTAGTAAGTGTGTGGCCTGTATTATTCGGACAGTAGTTTTGGCTCAACCGGACATTCCACAGCGGGTCAGGAACCCCAAATGGTCACGCCCATGGGAGGTTGCTACGCTGGTCTCCCCTTCCCACCCTTTTCCAAGTTCAAAAAAAAAAATCTACTTGGAGCTAGGCCTTTTGAATTAGTAAATATTTTTGACAGCAGAATCTCCCAAACAAAGAAGCTAATCCTTAGCATACTAACACACTATCTGGCTAAGAGCTTCACTATGTATTTTCAGCATTATTAATGGTTATTAGGTTGATGATCTACATAACAAAGGAAGTGCGTATACGATACTAACCAAGTATAATCAACTAATCCCCATGGCTCATGCGTTAACATGGATCGATAAAAATGATATGGATGAATGAACTTCGATTATGATACACCATTAATTATTCGAGATGTCCGACTGAAGCAAACATTTAATTCTTTCGTGTTTCTTGCTTCGAAACATGAGATAATTCATCAAGTCCTAAGAAAAGGGAACTTTTTATGATCTTCTTGGTGGATCTAGAAGTGGTACCTTCGGTGCAGTCAGCATTTTCGATCTATTGTGACAATAGTGGTAAAGTTGCTAACTCGAAGGAGCCAAAGACTCATAAGAAGGGAAAACACATCGAGCGTAAGTATCACCTTGTTCGAGAGATCGTACAGAGAGGTGATGTTGGTGTGACCAAGATTGCATCAACAAACAACCTAGCAGACCCTCTTACAAAGGGCTTTCAGGCCAGGACTTTTGATAGTCACGTAGAGGGAGTGGAAGTGAGATGCATGGCAGCATGGTTTTGAGTCTAAGTGGGAGTTTGTTAGAAATTTTTACTCAAAGTCATGTTTTTATGTAATAGATTAATATTTAATTAGTTAATTATTAACCAGTTTTATCCCTTTTTGATGAGAATCTATTATGGGCAATGTTTGCATGATATAATTATATGTTGTGCATATGTCTTTTATTCTACATAGTAGATGATCCAGTGTGTAGAGTACGGCTTACACACGGAAGATTGGATTCTCAGTTCTTGTGGAATATGTCCAATAAATATTAATTTTAATTAAAAAATAAATAAATATTAATTTGAAAGAAGTAAGAGCACAACCATGGTGAGAAAATGGTTTGGAAAATGTAGTGTATATTAATTATTACCAACTTGACAATTACACTGTTACAAAATAGCTCATTGACCAAATACTTTCCAAGTCCATTTGAGACGCATACGAATCCAACAAGTCAACAAAGGCATGGATGTTACTCGATACTTACGCTCTGTTTGGTACTCTGGAAGGAAAAGGAATAAAAGGAAAATGAAATAAGTCCATATTCCCTTGATTGGAATAAAAGGAGAAAGAGAAGGAAATTGAATAAACTTAATTGTTTTAACTAAATTATTTTCTATTAACTGTCATCATTTTATCCTTCTTCCTTCCTTTCAAATTTTTTGTTTACTTCTCTTGTTAGTGTATATGATAATTTTGTCTTGGGGCGTGTTTCAAGTGATTGCATGTTAGTAAGCCCACGTTGGGGCATTTTTCAAATGTTTACACGTTCACAAGATCCCGTCGAGTACCTATGCAAGGATTGAGTTTCTGAGCGATTGGACAAGAAACACCTGTCGAGATATTTTTAGAAAGATCTGTGAGTAGTAATAACTTAGACAGGTTATTTTTTTGGTGTTTCATCTGTAACAATAACCCGTCGGGTCCTTGTTCAAAGATTGTTTGGTAAGAAGAACCCGACGGGTCCTTTTTTCAGTCATTGCTCAATACCAGGCACCCGACAGATTTTTAAAGTGATAGCTCGCTACTAAGAAACCGTCGGTTTTTTTAACCAGCAATTGGTCGCTCACACGCACCCGTCATGTCTTTTTAAAAGTGATTGCACAATGAAACAAATGATTAGCATCCATAGCAAGCGGATATGCGACTCCAAATCAATGCGTTCTACATACTGTTCCCAAGCCTCAAATGCAAGCTGTCGTGGGATGAACACCATTTGCTCGATATGAGAATATAGCTATTTTGGAGAGGTTTTGAGAGGAAAGGAGAGAGAGAGAGAGAGAGAGAGAGAGAGAGAGAGAGAGAGAGAGAGATGGTAAGATAGAGATAGTGTGGGTAAGTCTGTGATGTTGTTGTCGATGCCGTTCGTGACCATTGAGTATCTATACTACTTTGTTTTTTGTTATTGTTTGTTTCGTATTTCAACTTTTGCACAAACGTGTGTTTGGCAGTGTTTTTAGCGAACATTACGCGATGTATGCTCTGGAAATTTTTGGCAATTGGTGTCGGGCCATGTTCTTGTTGGTCTGTGTCGTGTTCCATTGTGATGTAATCAGAATACTTCTTAATTTATCTCATCATGCGTAATAATATTGTACTACACATTCTGATAACGACATTTGCACTGTTCCATTGCCTCCCGTCAGTCATGACCACAAGTATTAATGTTTGTATATATTCCCGATGGAAATCCTAGCTCGTATCTACCTGATTATGGATTTGGTTGCGTCATTTTAACGAGGTGCACCTCCAAATGGAAAACCCTTATGCTGTGCGGCGACCTGGTCAATTGGCTCGACAAGCGCTTCATTCCTTGTCTTCACCTAATGAGAATATATATATATATATATATATATATATATATATGAAAAAGGACTAGATTACACA